>PVIA01011707.1:0-42622 GCA_004024845.1 Tonatia bakeri
TTGGCCTGAAGTTTTCTTTCTTTGTTGTGTCTTTATCTGGTTTTGGGATTAGGATGATGCTGGCTTCATAAAAAGTATTTGTGAATCTTCCATCATTTTGGATTTTTTAGAATAATCTCTGAAGGATAGGGATTAGGTCTTTCTTAAATGCTTTGTATAATTCTCCTGTGAAACTGTCCCTTCCAGGGCTTTTGTGTGTCAGGGTTTTCTGGTTAATGCTTCAATTTCATCAGCTGTTATTGGTTTATTCAGTTTTTCTGCTTCTTCTTCATTGAGTTTTGGAAGATTATATTTTTCTAGAAATTTTTCCATTTCACCTAGGTTTTCAAATTTCTTGGCACATAGTTCTTCATAGTAATTATCTACAATCCTTTGCATTTCTGTGGTATCAGTTGTACTCTCTCTTCTTTCATTTCTGATTGTGTTTATTCAGGTTCTCTCTCTTTTTTTCCTGAAGAGTCTGCTTAAAGGCTTGTTAATTTTGTTTATCTTTTTAAAGAACCAGCTCCTGGATTTATTGATCCTTAGAATTGTGCTTTTAGTCTCTATGTCACTTAATTCTGTTCTGATCTTGGTTATTTCCTTCCTTCTACTTGCTCTGGGCTGTCTTTGTTGTTCTTTGAGTTCTTCTAAGTGTACTGTTAGGTTGTTTATTTGAAATGTTTTTTTCTTTTCTTTTTTTTAGGTAGGCCTGTATTACTGTGAACTTCTCTCTCAGGACTGCTTTCTCTGGGCCCCATAAGTTTTGGGTTGTTGTGAGTTTATTTTCATTTGTTTCCAAAAACTTTTTGATTTCTTCCTTGATCTCTTTCTTGACCCATTCATTGCTTAATAGCATGCTATTTGATCCCCATGAGTTTGAGTTTTTTGAGTGTTTTCCTTGAGGTTGGTTTCTAGTTTCAGTCCCTTGTGGTCAGAGAAAATGCTTGATATGATTTCAGTTTTCTTGAATTTGTTGAGGCTTGTTTTGTGTCCTATAATGTGGTCTATCTTTGAAAATGTTCCATGTGCATTTGAAAAGAATGTGTATTTTGCTTCTTTGTGATGAAAGGCTCCAGGTTTATCAGTTAAGTTCCTTTGATCTTGGACATTGTTCAGTGTGGCACTATCTTTGTTGATATTTTGTTTGAAAGATCTATCCATTTTTGACAGTGGGGTGTTGAAATCCCCTACTATAATTGTGTTGCTGTCAATATCTTTCTTGAAGTCCTCCAAGATTTTCTTTATGTATTTGGGTGCTCCTATGTTGGGTGCATATATATTTACAATGTTTACATCTTCTTGGTGGATTCCTCCCTTGAGTATTATGAAGTGATCCTCTGGGTCTCTCTTTATGGCCCTTTTTTGGAAGTCTATTTTGTCTGATATGAGTATTGTTACCCCGGCTTTTTTTTTTCCTGTCCATTTGCTTGGAAAATTTGTTTCCAGCCCTTCACTTTCAGGCTGTGTTGGTCTTTTGTCCTGAGGTGGGTCTCTTGTAGGCAGAATATGTGTGGCTCTTGCTTTCTTATCCATTCAGCTATTCTATGTCTTTTGATTGGAGCATTTAATCCACTTACATTTAATATTATTATTGATAAGTATTTATTCATTGCCAATTTTTCATACCTGTGTTCCTCTCTCACTCTTTTCCTTTTTTTTTCTTAAAGCAGTCCCTTTAGCATCTCTTGCAGAGCTGGTTTGGTGGAGGTATATTCTTTTAGATGTCTTTGTCTGGGAAGCTTCTTATTTGGGCCACCCATCTTAATTGAGAGCCTTGGTGGGTAAAGTAGCCTTGGATGCAGGCCTCTAGTTCTGATTACTTGGAATATTTCTTGCCATTCTCTTCTGGCTTGGAGCATTTCCATTGAGAAATCAGCTGCTTGCTTTATTGGGGCTCCCTTGTATGTTACTTCTTGTTTCACTCTTGCTACCTTTAAGATTCTCTCCCTCTCTTGGAAGTTTGACATTTTAATTATGATGTGTCTTGAAGTGGGCCTCTTTGGGATCCTCTTGATTGGGACTCTTTGTGTTTCCTGGATTTGTGTGACTTTTTCTCTCATCAAATTAGAGAAGTTTTCCATCATTACTTTTTCAAACAGGTTTTCTATCCTTTGCTCTTCTTCCCCTTCTGGTATCCCTATTATACAGATATTATGTTTCATATTGTCCTGAATTTCCCTTAACCCCTCTTCATTCTTTATGAGCCTCTTTTCCTTTTCTTGCTCTTTCTGGGTGTTTTTTTCTACCTTGTCCTCCATTTCACTGATCTGATCTTCTGCTTCATTAATCCTGTTTTTGATTCCTTCTACTGTGTTCTTCAGTTCAGAAATTGTATTCTTCATTTCCTCTTGGCCCTTGTTGATAGTTTCTATTTCCTTTTTCATGTTGATATAATCTTCAGTGAGTCCATTGTAGTTTCCCTGTAGTTTCTGGTAGCTTATTGAGAGCTCACTGAGCTTCCTGATAACCATTGCTTTGAATTCAATATTTGATAGATGAGTTGCCTCTATTTAGCATTGTTTTTGAGGCTCCCTCCTTCCCTTTCATTCGGGGATTGTTTCTTTGTATTCCCATTGTTGTGAGGTTCTTCTTCTCAGCCTCAGCTTCTTAAATTGATCTGTTCTGGCTACCTGGGTTTATGGTGTGAACTACTGTGGTAGAATACCTGTGAGATTCAGTGGTGCAGTCTCTTTGATTTCCTGAGCTCACTGGTCTTGGTCTGTCATTTATGTTGGCTCTGTGTTTGTCTTTGGGTTTTGATTGTTGTTGGGTCTTTCTTTGGGGGATCCTTCCAACCAGCTGGTTAGATGAGGGTCACTCTGTCCACCACCTCTTGTATTTTGCTCTGCTGGTGAGGGCAGGTTGTTTCAAAGCTGGTTCTTCCAAGTGTACAAGGTTTTGAGGATTGTCTCTTGCTCTTGTTCAGTTGTTTGTTCTGGGTAATTTCTCCACTATTTAGTTGTATTTCTAGGTAAGTCCTGGGTTGAGTTAGTGTGGCTTCCACTCTCTCCTTCACCTTCTTCTGTTGTTATCTGTTGGTGGTTCCTTTGTTGGTGGGTTTCCTCTTCCAGTGGGTATCCTGGTGTTCACCACTTCCACCTACCCTTTTTCGTGATCACTTGCAGGGGAAAAGCAAAATGGTTTAAGAAAGTGGGAGTGTATTCTATGGTATATAAAGTACCAACCTGTAGAAAAGAGACAGGAGATCCTTTGGATATGTATAGTGTTAACCATGATATTTTACCCAACCAGCCACTTTTTAAAAAGGGTGGACTTTTTTAAAAAGATAAGATAAGATTCCTGTTTGGGTTGGAGAAGGGTTGTGTGTTGGATCTAGAAAGCAGTGTGCTTGTGGGAGGTCAGATTATGAGGTAAAGTGAGAGTAAAGGATAGAAAATAGGTGTTGCATGCAACAGAATAGAGTTAACCACCATAGTAATAAAATTTGGGAAACAGTGAAGTGAGCTAAGATTCAGAGTGGGTGTTGTGTAGTATTACAATTGTGTGGAATAGCAATTATTTACAATAGCAATGGAGCAACAATCATATGACAAAAATCTATGCAATCTGAATAACAAAAATAGGAAGTACAGGACCCAGAGTAGTGTGCTATTGGAAAACAAATGAAGTGAAAGATGGAAAACTAAAAATACACTATAAAAGAGAGAAGAAGGGAAACCAGTCAAACAATGCAAATTAACAAAACAAGTGAAGAACACTAAACAGAAAGAAAATGTTTAGTACTAATAAAATAAAAGATTTAAGAATAATGAAAAATAATAATAATACAGATATACAATAACTTGCAAGTTCTCTGGAGTAGCAAAATGAAATTTGTCTCACTGTCTCATTTGTTGGGATAACCCATGTTTGGGTCTAACTCTGGTCTTTTCACAGCTCCAGGTTTTATTGTTTCACTTGTGAGAATTTTTTTTTTTAAAAAGGAAGGAGGGAAGGAAGAAAAAAAAAGAAAGAAGGAAAGAAATAAATAGGAATTTATAAATAGAAAGAAATAAGAAAGAAATAAAAGAAGAAGGAATTTTTAAAAAATTTAAAAAAAAAAAAGCACCTTCTGCTGGCTTTAAACTGGCTCAGCCTATTCTGCTAGTATTCCTGGCTACAGCAGGCTGAGGAGGGATTGGTTTTGCTTTTCTCCCTTACTGAGTTGCACTCTTGGCATTTGCTCAGCCTCCAGCCCAGTTCCTCAGTTGGCTACTGATCCCCCAGTGCCCTTCTGTGTCCAGCCTATTCCTTCAGTCCACCAGTTGCACTGTCCATGAGGTGAACCATTTAGGGGCAACTCACACACGACCTTCTTGCTCTTTGCTGTCCTAGATGCTAGGGACTCTCAGTATCGCTTCAGGGTAGTTCAAGACTTTGAGTTAAGTCTTCCACTGAGTTAAATCTTTCTGGGGATTGCTGACTCCCTGAGCCCTGCAGCTCTCCTCTGAGGGGGTGTCTCCACCTTCCTCTTAGATAGCCAGTCAGTCCTGCAGGGCCCTGGGGGCATGAGCTGGGTGGGAGGTGCCTCTAGGCAGTGCGGTCAGGCATGCTCCATTCCGGGGCTGCAGGCTGGGCCTGAGCACTTGGCCTCACTGCTGAGGTGGGACAGGCAGCCACTGAGCAGAGCAGCATGGTCAGGTGTGAGCTGTCCCTGGGGCTGTGGTTGTGAGCTCTCAGCCTGGCAGAGATAGGGGCGCAAGAGGCAGAAGTGGATGCTGCAGGAGAGTTCTCTAAACAGCAGCTGAGTGCCTTTTTTTCCTCTTTTTCTTTTTGAAAAATTCCTCCTATTCAAGCCTGCCACTTCAAACAAGCACCTGACCTCTCACACAGCCCAATTCTCCAACCAGACCGGGACTGACCAGGTCAGGGTAAGTGACTGCCCTACTCTTCTATAGTCTCAGTGGTTGCACACTGCCCCTGTGTGTTTGCCACTTCATCCTTATTCCTCCCCTTCCCCATGACTTCAAGTATCTAGGTCCCTCTTGGTGCTGCTCAAAACTTGTTTTGCAGGGAAGGAAGCTGTTGACCTGGCTCTTTCCCAAGAACTCTGTGGCAGGCCTGGCGGGTCCTGGGTCAGGACCTGTAGCTGCCCTGGTCCCCACATGGGTCCCAGGGTCCTTATTGTCCTGAAGCACTCTCCTTACCGTCTGATTTTTCAATGTTCTCTATAATTTTTGGTCTCCAATCTTCATATATGCTGGGACACCATTGGCTGTTTGCTCTGTTCCTCAGAAGATCAGCTGGGTGTTTCACCAATGCACAGGGGGAAGTATACTCCGCTCCCTCCTATCTTGCTGCCATCTTCAGGAGCTAATAAAATATTTTATTTATGGTTTCATATTTTCTTCTGAAAGTTAACTACTTTGATATTAAATGAATAAAAACTATAATTCATCCACTTTATGAATACATTTTTGTACTTCTACATTTAAAAAATAATTGGTAAATCCAAAAAAATGCATTATGTGGTGTGAATAAGAGTATCACTTTATTCCACATAATGATTCATTTTTTCAACTATTGATTAAAAATGAAGTCCAGAATTATTCACTTATTTGAAATGCTATCTATAATATTGACTATATTGTAATATACCAAGCATTTGGGGCAGACATGCTTTCCTATTGCAATGATCTATATGCCTATCCTTACAACAGTTACCTTTTCCTTAATATTATAGTTACATAAATTAATTAATATCAATGCATAATTTTTTCAGCATTTCTGTTTTTGCTACAGTTACTTCTTTGTATTTGTATCTTGCTTCTTGCATTACCTCTAAATTGTTTTCAGTTGATTCAGGTGAGTTTTCTAAGCAATTACATTATATGTGTACTGATAACATTGTATTTATTCCTATAATACAAAAGCCTTGTTTTTATTACTTCTTCCATAATAGTCAAGAGATGGGTTTAATGTTTTCTCGATCCTGGCTTCAGTGGGAAGATCTCTAGTGATTTATTATCAAATACTCAATTGGATATTTTTAAAGATATTATTTATATTGTTTAAGATGTTCGTGTTTCTGGTTTGATGCATTTTATGTCATTAGGGTTTTTCTATTTTTATTTAAATCAAGAAGTTTTTTCAGTCTTTATAAAGAGTGATGATATTTCTCTTATGCAGGGTGGATATTCAAATTATATTATCTTTCTTAATAAAAAATATTTTTAAAAATTAAAAAAATCTTTGGTCATGGTTCACTATCATTTGATTTATTGCTAATTTTATTTATATGTAGTTTATATTATAATGTGTTTATAAAATTTAGAATTCAGAATAGTTAATGTTTTTATTTTTTTCTAAATGTTTTGTTGAAGTATAAGATGTATACCAAAATTAGACAACTTGGTGAATCTTAACAGTGTGACATGCCCATGTAACCAACATCCACAGCAAGAGACACAATGTTACCAGTAGCTCCAGAAGCCCCCTTTGTGCTCCCTTCCAGCTACTGTCCTTCCTCCCTGCCACTCAGATCATCTCTGTGCCAACTTCTGACTCCATAGATGAGCTTACTACTTCCTGAAGGTCATATAAATGAACTTTAATACATAATAGGTATATAGTATCCAATATACCACAATTTATATATCCATTTTACTTTGGTGGATATTTGGGTTTCTAGTTTTGGGCTATTTTTAATAGTATTACCACAAACATTGTTGTACACATTCTGCTAAGCATATATAAGAATGTCTGCCAGGTATGTATCTAGGAGTGGAATTGCTAAATCAGATGGTGAGTGTATATTCAGCTTTAGTAGATAATTCAAAAAACATTTTTCTAAGTGGTTATAACCACCAGCATTACTTGAAAGTTCCAATTGTTCACATCCCCACCAAGATTTGGTATGGTTTCTCTTTTACATTCTATAGCCACCCTGATGAGTGTGTAATAATATCTCACTGTGGATTTTTAAAATATATTTTATTGATTATGCTCTTACAGTTGCCAATTTTCTCTCCTTTATTCCCCTCCACTCTGCATCCCCCTCCCACCTGCATTCCCACCCCTTGGTTCATGTCCATGACCATGGAGTCATGTCATACATATAAGTTGTTTAGCTTCTCCGTTTCCCATACTATTCTTAACCTCTCCCTGTCTATTTTGTACCTATCAGGTATGCCACTTATTCCCTGTACTTATTCCCCTATTCCTCCAAGCCAACCCCCCCCACCACCACTGATAACCACCCATGTGATCTCCATTTCTGTTATTCTGTTCTTGTTCTGGTTGTTTGCTTCGTTTCTTTTTTTGTTTTTGTTTTTGTTTTTTAGGTTCAGTCATTGATAGTAGTAAATTTGTTGTCATTTCACTGTTCATATTTTTTATCTTCTTTTTCTTAGATAAGTTCCTGTAACATTTCATATAATAAGGGCTTGGTGATGATGAACTCTTTTAACCTTACCTTATCTAGAAAGCACTTTACCTGCCCTTCCATTCTAAATGATAGCTTTGCTGGATGAACTTGGATGTAGGTCCTTACCTTGAGGGGTTGGAGAGGGAACAATGCTGCTTGCTCATCTCTCAGCTGGCTTTCAACCACTTCCTCTGCTGCTCACAAGCAAATTGGGTCCTTCTGGTGCTGATTCCCATATGGGTGAGTTTGTGTACTTTCTAGAACCCAATGGGTCTCTCCAATGAACTCTCCTCTAAGGCTGGGAGTTTCTCCCACTGCTGCCTCAACCCCCACAGATATTTTCAGTCAGGGGTTTTGAGGCTTTATTGCTCCATGCTGGAGCCCTGAATTGTGCAGTTTGTCTGGCTCCCCAGTTGTTCCTCCTGGTTTACCCTCACACAAATGTGGGCCCACTTGGTTTACCAACTACTACCTTGCTTCAAGTCCTCTCTGCCTGGCTACCTGTCTCCACCCCTCCTACCAGTCTGGGTGAATGTTCCTTCATTAATTCCTTGGTTGTCAGACATACATATATTTTGACTTTCTGGTAGTTCTGGTTGTTTTTCTTTTTAAATGTGTTGTTGTTCTTCTTTTGGCTGTGCAAGGAGGTACAGTATATCTACCTACACCTCCATTTTGGCCAGAAGTTTCCTAGATATCAGAATAATTTTTTATTTGCAATATGTCACAAATGTACCATTTTGCCTAGAGCTAACTTTACAACTTTTACTAATTTCAGAAAATGGTCATCTATTATGATAGGGAATAATATGTATATGATAGAAATTACAGGTTTGTTAACAGTTTTAGAGATACTGCTTAAACTGTTGAATTTTATAACTACTATTTAGATAATAATTTATTAGAAATTATATTAGAAAATATCTCAAACAGATTTTGTAACCGAGATAAAGATGTTTATTGGTTTGAGGTATATCTTAACATTTCAAAATTTGATTCTTGATTTAAAAATATATATATCCTGCATATATGTATATTTCTATATCTATATCTATGTATAATTATTTTCCCCAAAATATAATCTCATGGAATAATGAACAATATAATATTCATTCATATATATTTATGGTTCTTGTTGGGGAATATGTTCTCTGAATGATAAAAACACTATTCAGCATTTACACTTTCTATCGGTCAAGGACACAACACTTAATAACCATATTTCATTTTTTTTCATTTAATTCATCTTAGTTTATCTATCTACTATTAAATAATTTATAACCTTCATTTCTATTTTTCAAGTGATTTGTTTAAACTATCTTAATATTCATAAAGTAATTTTTTCTTAGCAATAATCATGTGGATAACTTTTGAGATAATGACTCTGTCCTAATGTAGAATATTTTGAAATATTTAGCATAGTTTTTCTTAATAACAGAAAAAGTAATTATTAAATTGTTGAATTTTTTGGCCAATAACCAATGATCAATCTTAATATGCTAGTACCTCACTAATGGGTATTATATGTTTTCTCACTACAGTTTATTGCTACAGCTCTATAATCTTATGTGATGTTTAGAATTATTGCATTATTGACAAAATAATTTTGCATTGCTTAAAATTAGCCTTATTAAATATTTATATCATTTTATCAAATTAAGAGGTATATTGATTTGAAAAGATTATAGGGGCTATGTAGGTAACTTTTTAAATACTAACATATAGACCTTTTGAAAACTTAGTACCTTTCAATTGTAGTTTAAGTCCTGTGCTTTGAAAGTTTTGATTCTTTGTCTTTTACTTATTAATTTTCCAGAGTTAACTTTGCTTCTTGCAGCAACTCTTCTGCCCTATAATAAATGACCCACTATAAGAAAAATTTTTGCTAGTTTTATAAGAAAAATAAATATAGTATATAGCTTTTTCCTGACTTGGTAGCTAGTCCTAGAAAAGTAAAGGGTCATAGACTCCAAGTAATGGATACCTCAGACATTAACTGCAGGCTTTAAGCACAGATATTTCATGAGTTATTTCATTTTCCAGAAGTTTATAGTTAAACTTCTACCTCTTTTAATGACTGCTTTATGCAGCACTATGCAAAAGTTGGGATACTTTTCAAAATACTGAATTTAGACAGAAATAATTATCAGTACCGTGCACAAGTGGGTCAAGCTTGGAAGAGAAAAATTGCACTGCCAGCTTTGAGTAAAACCCAAGAGGCAAGGCACAGAGCACATGATGTAGATCAGCCTTGTTTGATTATTTTCAATGAAGTTCCTCAGCTATTGTGACCTAAATCTCCATTTAGGTTGCTTATTTTCCTTGGTTCATTGTTTTAAATATGCTGAGTTTTTTAAGATAAATCTTGGACAAATATGAAAATATCTATGAAGACCTGTCTTACCTGTGGAAGTTCACTTGAGTTGCTTCTTTATAGAGGGCAAATATATAAACTATTCTTTATGTACTGAATAACAAAAATTACTATGATACTTCAGTGATTAAAATTACTTATTTTTATAATGCCTAGAATGAAAGTTGTCAAGACATGCTGGACTAATTAGATATATATCCTTGGATTTTAGAACTTGTTCTCCAAGAAATCATTGTCAGTTGGTGAAGGGCAGTAGAGATTCAAGGTCAAGGTTAAAACAAAATAAACCCCATAACTAACATGATTTTTCTTTCTTTCTTTTTTCTTTTCCTTTATTTTTTCTCTCAGACAATCCAGTTGCAGATTCTGGAAACTTAACTAAAGGCTAAGCCCCAGAGGGAATGAGAAATAAAGAGCAATACAAATATGTTACTGTGTCTATTTTAAACATTGAATTCAATATAAACGCTTTCAATAAGGAATATTCCAAGGCGCATATGATTCTACTGGTGAATTCTATTGTACTTGTAAGAAATAATAGCAATTTCACAAATGCTCTTACAGAAATATAAAAGGAGGAAGTATTTTTCAAACTGCTTTTATGAAACCAATGCAGCCGTGACACCAAAATCTAGCAAAGATATTACAGAATAAGCACTTAAGAGAACATCCCTCATGTATTATATAGTGATACAAAAATTATAAACAATATATTACCAAATGGAACCTAGAAACATATAAAAATATAAGACATAATGACCAAGTACATTTACCCTAGGAATGCAAGGTTGGTTTAAAATAGAAAAATCAACATTATAGATTCATCAAAGTGGTGTAAGAAAGTAAGAAAATGGCATGATTGTTTTCAAATGTAGAAGGGAATTTCCTCTTCAGAAAATGAAGAATCAGCATCTATTTAATGGTGAAATATTGAACTTTTATCTCTTACATGAGCAAGCCTAGGATACCTACTCTTAACATTCGTCATTTCTAATCAGCAATTATATTGGATGTTCAAGTCAGTGTAATAGCAGGAAGTAAATTAAATAAAAAGTATAAGAATTGGGAAAGTAGAAGTGAAATTGCCTTCATTCTCATATAATAGCATTGTCTGTATACAAAATCCTAACAAATCTTTCCAAAATCTACTAGGACAAATAAGTGAATTTAGCAATATGGTAAGATTCTGACATATACCTCTGTGTTTAAAAATGGATTCAATGTACTATTAAATTAATGACATTCCCAATATCACCTTGCTATATATCTATCTGTATATTCACATCTATATCTAATCATCTGTTTATCTATATCTATACCATCTATATCTAATCTATATATAAATGTATGCCAAGACCTCATATACAGCTGTGTGTATAATTGTTTGCCTCCTCTTGTGAAAATATAACATTTCACAAGGAATGAGATCTTTTATCTGTTTGCTTTATTAATATATTACCAGTGCCAAGAACAGTACCTGATAAGTAGTAATATACTCAATAAACATTTATTGAATTTCAATGATTTGTAATTATTTTTAAGAAACGTGGAAATAAGACTTCTGGCCAAGATGGAGGCACAAGTACACACACTGTGCCTCCTCACACAATCAAAAGAAGGACAACAAATTTAAAGACAAAAAACAACCAGAAATGACAAAATCAAACTGTATGGAAGTCCAACAACCAAGGAGTTAGAGAAGAAATATTCATCCAGACTGGTAGAAGGGGCAGAGACATGCAGCCAGGCAGAGAGGACTTACAGCAAGGCAGTGGCTGGTGGACACAGGTGAGTCAGCAGCTGGCAGACCGGGCAGTCCTGCATTCATGTGCAGATACACTGGGAGAAACAACTGGGGAGCAACACAGATCTCGAAGCCCAGGGTTCCAATACGGGGAAATAAAGCCTCAAGCTCTGATTGAAAACAACTGTGGAGGCTGAGATGGCAGTAGGAGAAACTTCCAACCTCACAGGAGAGTTCATTGGAGAGACCCATAGGGTCCTAAAATGTACACAAACCCACCTGCCCAGGAATCAGCCCAAGAAGGGCCCAATTTGATTGAGGGCAGTGGGGGAAGTGTCTGAAAACCAGCATAGAGGTGAATAGGCAGCATCATTCCCGCTGGGACCTCTCCCCCACATACAGCATCACAACATAGCAATGTGGGTCGCCCTACCCTGGTGAACACTTAAGACTCCACCCCTTACTATGTAACAGGCATGCCAAGACAAAAAAAAAAAAAAAATGGCCCAAATGAAAGAACAGATCAAAGTTCCAGAAAAAGCAGAACTAAGCAACAAAAAGATAGTCAGCCTCTCAGATGCACTGTTCAAAACACTGGTAATCAGGATACTCACGGAATTGGTTGAATGTGGTCGAAAATTAGAGGAAAAAATGAAGGCTATGCTAGGTGAAATAAAGGAAAATGTACAGGGAACCAACAGTGCCGGGAAGGAAACTGGGACTCAAATTAATGATCTGGACCAGAAGGAAGAAAGAAACATTCAACCAGAACAGAATAAAGAAACAAGAATTCAAAAACATGAGAGGCTTAGGAACTTCCAGGATATCTTTGAACATTCTAACATCCACATCATAAGGGTGCCAGAAGGAGAAGAGGAAGAGCAAAAAAATTGACAACATATTTGAACAAATAATGAAGGAGAACTTCCCTAATCTGGCAAAGGAATTAGACTTCCAGGGAGTCCAAGAAGCTCAGAGAGTCCCAAAGAGGTTGGACCCAAGGAAGAACACACCAAGGTCCATCATAATTAAGTTACCCAAGATTAAAAATGAGGAGAGAATCTTAAAAGCAGCAAGAGATAAGGAGACAGTTACCTACAAAGGAGTACCCATAAGACTGTCAGGTGATTTCTCACAAGAAATCTGGCAGTCAAGAAGGGACTGAAAGAAGTATTCCAAGTCATGAAAGGCAAGGACCTACATCCAAGATTACTCTATCCAACAAAGCTATCATTTAGAATGGAAGGGCAGATAAAGTGCTTCCCAGATAAGATCAAGTTAAGGAGTTCATCATGACCAAGCCCTTATTCTATGAAATGTTAAAGAGACTTATCTAAGAAAAAGAAGATAAAATATATGAACAGCAAAATAACAAACTCACAGTTATTAACAACCAAGCCTACAACAAAAATGAAAATGAATTAAGCAAACAACTAGAACAGGAACAGAACCTCAGAAATGGAGATCACATGGAGGGTTATCAGAGGGGGAGTGTGAGGGGAAGAGAAGGAGAAAAGGTACAGAGAATAAGTAGCATAAATGGTAGGTAGAAAAATAGACTGGAAGAGGTTAAGAATAGTGTAAGAAATGTAGAAGCCAAAGAACTTATATTTATGACTCATGGACATGAACTAAAGGGGGAGAATATAGGACAACTGTAATAGCATAATCAATAAAATATATATTTTTAAAAAGAACCATGACAACAGAAAGTAATGGTTTTATTGTCACAAAAAGAATTTAACTGGTGAATGAATTACACCAACCCCAATTACCTTGCTCTTCTTTTGCTAGGAAAAATATTTTACAGGGCTCTAAAATTAATTATAGCTGTTATGTTGAGTCAGGCTTACATAGTCATAGCTTTCTTGACTTTCAATACAGGGGATGTGTATTGCTTCACAAGAGTGTGAAAAGTGGTTACAGAGAGAAAGCCCTCAAAACAAAACATAGTCATAGTTTCTTCATAGAATGAACCATCTGATATTTTATTGGCCATACAATTTCAATTCCTTTTACTCATATTTTCTGATTGATTTCTTTCACAGTTCAAAAAGACTGCTAAGTAGATATTGAATTCAAAACCTTCTAAACGAATTAGTACTCAAATGATGTTATCATTTTCTAAGTGTTCATGTATATATTGAGTTGTTTAAACAGGTCTTAGTCATTTTTGAGTATCTATTTAAAGAGAACTTGTGTGCATTGATATATATATATACATCTATTGTCTATATATAAAATTAACATTATATATATATAATCATTAGTCTGTCCAGCAATGTAAAATAAAAAATAAAGACATTTATTGAGGGAGATACAAGATACAAGAATCATTGTACATAGGAAAATGACTCCTCACTCCCCTTCAAAGTAGGCAGTTTGGGACTTCACATAGTTCTCCCGAATGTCATCAGCTGCCCCATTGTATTTTCCTGAATCTCACCAATGGTCTGAAATCTTATCACTTTCAAAGGTGATTTTAGTTTTTGGAAAAGCCAGAAGTTGCAGGGCATCAAATCTTGGCTGCAAGGGAGATGAATCACCTGGGTGATTTAAAGTTTTGCAAAAAAATTACATGAGATGCATGAGTGGGCAGGCACACTGTCATGATGGAGCTACCAGTCACCAGCTGCCCATAGCTGCAGCCTTCTGGATCATCCAAATAGTTTCCATGGAGGGATGTCCAAGCTGAAAGCAAAATTTGATGCAGATTCATTGCTTTACTGAGTCATTTTGAATGTGACAGCCACACAGTACACATGCTCACTCAACGGCATCTACTGCCCCCACTGACTAGTACAGTGAAGTCATCATTGTTCATGCATGTGCATTCCAGTCCACTCTCCTTGGCTGCTAGGTTACATCAATGTCATTCAAATCATCCTCATTATATTAACAATGGCTGGGCTTTTGAGGGCAGACCCCATATATAGCTATATAGAAACAAATGCATGCATATAGTTAAATTAGTTTCATTTTGGATCAAGGTCTCATAAAAATCTACTGCTCCACTATAATAATCTATGTAATTAAGATTGCTCATAAGTGAAATTTCTTTGGTATTTACAGTGAAGAGTCTCAGTGGCTGCACAGTAGCTATAAAATTTGTATTGAGAATGTGATAAAAGAATATTGTTTTGAAAAATATATTTTGTTGAGAATGACTAGTCTTTTCCAAAAGCATGTATTATTTAAACTTGAAAGGGCATTGATAAAGATATTTAAATCTTGTCAGAATGATGAATTTGGATAATAAAGGATAAAAAGGGTGTGGTGGTTGTGGAGGTGGGAAGGATGGTGGGTGGAGGCGGAAAAGGGTATAAGGGAATAATGGTAATGGAAAAAATACAATAAAAATAAAATGATGTGGTAAATATTTGGGAAGTTACAGAAATAGAGCAACAGGTGCTCATAGGTAAATATTACAGCACCTATAATTTTACATTCATGTTCACAATTTTTCACATTAAAAACAGTTCACCTGTATCATATAAAATAAATGTGTTTCCAGCAGACTTTATACTTCCCCAAACCTTTGCCATTTATTCCCATTTGCACTAAAATGCTTACAAATCAAATAGTTCTTAATTTGAATGGCACTGAACTAAAATGGATCCATGATTTATTATTTATGAAGCTGACTCAAAAAATATTACATTCCCAAAGTGATCCTTACATTTGAGAATTATTTGTTTCATCATATTTTATCAGATGTATATAGTAATACTCTCTACTGAATTCCCCAAACTGGTTTGTTATACACTTAATTTTAAATTACTTTCCCTCAGATACTTTCCAGAAACCAAGTACAGGCTATGGTTTGTTTTTAAAACCAAGACAAAACAATGTTTGCTACAGAAATTTATCAATAAATGAGGTTTGAGGGGGGAGAAATACCTTTTAATCTAGTATTTGCAAATATAGGGAACAAGGAAAAGGATTTCTAACAACTCCATACATGCATACTTGCAAGCAAAATATGTCCATATGTCTAAATCTCATAACTTCCTTTACATAGGAAGTATGGGTATGCTGACTCATTATCCAACCTTCCAGGTCTATTGTCTATGTGGTCATCTATTTCCTTGAGATGAAAATATGATAAGATTAAAATTAACTTGTGAGTTTCAATATTATTTGTGTGATAGTATTTCTTCTATCTCCCATCCAAGTACTAACCAGGCCTGACCCTGCTTAGCTTCTGAGATAAGATGAGATTGGGCGTGTTCAGGGTGATATGACTGTAGACGTCTTTCTTCTATCTCTTGAGGGCTATGTATATTCCTTTAAATTACATTGTCTAATCTGTTCAAAGAAGTGTTGTCTGTTTCATTTTAATTGAAAGTAAGTCTATTCTAGAAAGATATTTGACAAAAGTAGTATTAGTTGGTTTTCACTAGGTCTCTTACCTTTCACTGAACTGTCAGAATCTGCCAGTAAGATCATAAGTCATGAAATAATATGATATATGTCAATAGTTGTATGTTATTACTTTGGGAACCCTAGTCTTGGTTGGGTGAGCCTCAAGGAGGTAGAATAAGCTCTCCTAGAAGAGAAGTCATTTTTATACAGTTGATGAACTGTGTTGGTTGAAACCACTGTGTTAATGTCCAGTATTCCATATTTAGTTTTTAGAGTGTCCTGGGGTCTATGCTGTACCACACCATATCTGAGATTGTCATTCTTCCTCACGGGATTAGCTCTTTAACTGAAGAATGGCTACTCCATTAAGAGAAGACTGTGCTCCATAGGGAAAAAATTAAGATGTGGCCATTCAGAGTAGGAAAGCTGCATTTAAAAGGAAACTTTGCAACCCAGACTTTGGGTTTAATGGAGTTATTTTTGCCTTTCTATCTCAGGTATAGATGCCATCAAGTAATATTAACCCTCAGTTGGAAAGGGGTGGGGGAAAATGCAAAAATCCTTAACTCAATCAGAACTCCAGTCCTTTGGTCTTCAAACTATAAGATAATTGGTAAAAATTGTCAATGTTTTTACCTATAATCTATTAAAATTTTCATTGCAATTTAAGTTAAATTTATTGAGATGACATTGGTTAATAATATTTTTTAGGTTTCAAGTATACATTTTACAATACTTGATGCAATACATTGCATTGTGCGACCACACCCCAAAATCAAATCATCTTCTGCCACCATATATTTGACCCTTTTCAGCTTAACTATCCTCCTGCACTCCTCCACCCTGGTAACCACCATATTGTTGTCTGTGTCTATGCATCTTTATTTGTTTTTCCTGTTTGTTCATTTGTTGCTTTCAGTTTTATACCTCACCCATGAATGAAATCATATGGTTCTTAACTTTTTCTGCCTGAATTTGTTCAACTCAGTGTTCTATTCACTTTGTAAGTGATTTAGTAAATGAATAATTATTAATTGAGTGACCACAATGTTCTAAGTAATGATCTAGGAAATGGAGATAAATTGTGAACAAAACAGACCAAATCACTACCCTTGAGTACTTATTTTCTTTCTTTTTTTTAAAGATTTTATTTATGTATTTATTTTTTAGAGAGGGAAGGGAGTGGGGGAGAGAGAGAAAGAGAGAGAGAGATACATCAATGTGCGGTTCTGGGGGCTGTGGCCTGCAACCCAGGCATGTGCCCTGACTGGGAATCGAACCTGCGATGCTTTGGTTCACAGTCCGCGCTCAATCCACTGAGCTATGCCAGCCAGGGTGAGTACTTACTTTCTAATAGAGATATTGTCCTATTTTCTCAGGAAGAAAAATATGAGGCAACACGAAATTACATACTTTAATGCCTACTGTTCTATATCTAATAGTAAATCCTTAATAATGTTACATTCATCATGCTTTTAAGTTTTATAGTGTTACTGTAATATTTTCTTTGTTTTTGATGGTTTAATCATTTAAATTGTTTTTGGAGAAGCTAATCTGGAAGAATGGTTTTCAGTTTTCTTGGAAGGGAAAACAAATATAATCATTTGAAATTAATAAGTTCAATAGGGTATGTAGAGTCATAATTTTCTGTGTCTAAATGAGTTAAAAATAAGACTAACTTACTTATCATAAAGATATTCCAGTTCTGTTCCCTTCATTTTCCTTTGACTCTTCACTTCTTCCCCATTGAGTATTCATTTCTAGCATAGATCTGGATTGTAGCCACAAGAAAATAAGACAAAAAAAGTAATTTTGTGGTTAATGCTTTGACTATGAAAAATATAGTGCATGATATTTTTATTAAAAATTTACATCAGCCCATATACTAGCATATGAATTCATTTTATTGACAAATACGCCTACTGTATAGATATGCTAATTTATTAATCAGATGTATGCCAACACTATTATGTGAAAATAGTGCCAATACAATATATAAGGCATTCATTTTCAAAGATGTCATTGATAATGGTTGGTGAACTAAATTTAAGCATTAAAAACATCAACTATCCTGAAATATACAGAAATTAATTCTGTAGGAAGAAAAAGAAAACAAACAACCAGGATGGCAAAGTCTCCTTGACAGATTCAAGCCAGTGACAATACTGAGATCTTCAGGAAAATGAAACTGCTTTATGTTGAATCTTTTATAAATATTTCAGGATATTTTTGGCTTATAGACAGACTACAAACAACACCATTCTCAATATTAGAATTAGACCCATCTTAACAAAGTACTATAGCATTGTTCTTATGTTTATCCATTGTTTTTAACAGGTCAGAATTTGACAAAATGAAGAGGGGGCATACTATCAGCTTGTCAAGGGCAGGGAGGTAAAGCCCTTTCAATGTGGAATACAGAGCATGAATAAGGAAGTACCTGTGTAGCCAACTTCACAAAAATGGTTAGTAAAATGAAAAGAAATGGAAAACCCAATCAGTGAGGTGAATAAAACAATTTTCTAATAACTGAGGCTGATAATGCAGCAAATGTATAAATATAAACTTTGAATTAAGGATGAGGGTGATTTGGGAAGGGTAGTCCTCTGTTTATCTATTTAGGATTTACCATTTAAGATGAAGATACTTTAAATGTATTTTTATGGTTATCAGCTTATTTGAGAGCTATGTGAGGTCAAGCAGGAAAAAGTATTATTATTCTGAGATACATAAAAGTAATTGGCTCAGCAAAACTGGAGCAGAGATCTAATTAGCAAAAATTTAGGTGTATAACAATAAATTTCTGATTAAATCACTAAAAATTGAGGAATTTTATGTTAAAGTAGTTGTAGGGAGATAGGGACTCTCACACATTTATTTTGACCCTACATTTCCACTTTTTGAATTTATAATAAAGATATACTTTCAACATTATGGAAACATATAGATGCACAAGGTTATTCATTACAGCATTGTCTAATTGCAAATATGGAAAAGAAACTGAATAGCCATGCATAGGATATTGATTGAATTAACTTGAGTTCAACACATAATAAAGTACAATGTAGTTGTACAAAAGTATAAGGTATTTGTGAATTAATATTGAGTAGTTTTCAAGGTATATATTCTTTTTTTAAGATTTTATTTATTTATTTTTAGAGAGAGGGGAAGGGAGGGAGAAAGAGGGAGAGAAACATGTGTGTGTTTGCCTCTCATGTGGCTCCCACTGGGGTCCTGGCCCCCAACTCAGGCAAGTGCCCTGACTGGGAATCAAACTGGTGATACTTTGGTTTGCAGCCTGTGCTCAATCCACTCAGCCATACCAACCAGGAAGATATGTATTCTTAAAGACATAAAGTAAAGGACAAAATAATACTTAGACTTTACATTTTCTGTAAGAACAAATAAGAAAATGTATATATGTATTAAATAATATATGTATAATTATATAAGCATACACACGTATACTATATGGTATAAAATATGTAAATATGTACATATATATTTGCTGGTTTGTGTTAATAGAAAATGAACAGAAAAGGTAAACAGAAACAAACAGAAAGGATAAACCAAAAATGAATGAGATCAGTTTCCTGTAGAAGGTGGGTGGAAATAGGCAGAAAATGATGGACAGATTAAAATGGGAGAGCCTGGATACATGAAAGTAACATCTGATATAAATATGTAAGGTACAATAATCTGAGATGCATTTTAAAAGCCACTCTAGCTACTTATTGGCAGCTAGAAGAGGAATTTGTTAAGGTAAAAAAAGATTTAAAGCTAGACGTTAAAAGGAATTTTTTGGATTATCTGTGGATTTAATATCATCCTTGATAATCAGGACACTGTGTCCTTTCAGGATACAAATGAACACACAAAACCATGTCAGAAGTCAGCTTCCATAAAGCTGGCCTTACATATATATTTTTAACTTTTCCAAGAGATTTATCATATGTTCTCATATCTATATTATAAATTGGTTATATTGTAGCTTATTTTTTTAAAATTTTATCTAAAACTACAATATTTTTAAAAAGTAATTCTTAAATGTTTGATTTAAAATGATTGCCATCAACATGCTTTTCTTCTCGCCCAGTCTCCAGAGGCAGAGTCACATGCAAAGCTAGTTTGAGATATAGTCCAAAACAAGAAAAAAAGAGAGTTTTCTTCGAAATGTCTATTGTACTTAATAGACATAAAAGTCTTGAGAGGAGAATAATGTTATTCAAGAGGATTTTCTAAATAAAGATTGTCAGGCCAATAGTGTAAATTATAGGAATCATATTGAACCAGTTTTGCTCCTCTTGGAATTTAAAAATCAAGCCGTTAAAATTAACAGTTGCAGTGTTAACAGTGAATGCCTGTAAAATGAAGCAGTTAATCACCAGGAACAGCATATTAAAACTGTTAATTTGTAGGTTTGAAACTTCCTTTTAATTAGAGCTGTAGGAAAGTTTTTTGTTCAAAGCAAAGTGAGATCTCATGGCTCTCTATCATGCTTGTGAAATTTCACAAAGAAAAATCCTTTAAGAGGGGAGGGTCAGGGTGCTGAAGGGAAATCCAAGTGCTCGGTTTTAGAAGATTAACCTGTTTGTTTTCTCTTAGCCTTTAAAAAAACCTATAACTGACTGGCAATACTTTTGATTTCTGGGAAGTGATAAAAGCCAGCACTCTGGCTAAGCAATTCTATATAGTAGTGGTTGCATCTAGATGGCATAAATATCATGAATATTAAATGAGAAATCAGGAAGATGTTTCTGGAAATAAGATCTAAAAAGCTACCATCACAGAGGCAGTTTTTAGGAATAAGGTATGCCTAAAATAATAAGGCTGTTCATTAAGCATTGGACGTCATTAGATTTTGGTTCCTGAGGCCAGCTTCTCTAACCAGTATCTCATTGATTCTACTGTTACCTAGGAGAGGATTCGTAAAATGCAGATTCTTTGATTACTGCAAACAGAGATTGTGATTCAATCAGTTTGAGGTTAGCCAGGAATCTGTATTTTGGTGTGCAGTAGGAGATTTTTATGTAGGTCCTGCAGAGACTGACTTTGAGATATGCTTTCTTTGACTCATATCCTGGAGAAAGCTTCGAGCATCAGACTTTGGTAAGCTCTAAGTATGAATGAGAAGAACCAACCGAAATCAGAGGGCACTATAGAAACTACATTCATGAATAAATGACAATCACAACTAGTGTGGAATTCATAAGTACCAAGAGTTGAAAATAACAATAAACAAAAGAAATAAAACAATTTCTGATATAGGTATACTTATACAAACTAATTAAATGAAACATGCAGTGAAAATGGGCAATCAAAAAAACAACAACCATGGAAAGAAGTTACATCAAACTATCTCATGCTATTGAGTCCAAGCAGGGACTTCTAGTTCGATTTACCAATAAAATAATATCAGAGTTTGTGTATATGTGTATTGAGCCTTTAGCCCTCAATCTGTGCTTAACCAAATAAAGGTGTATTTCTAGGTTCTCAGTTCTAGCAAAATTTATGGAATATAGCAGACATTCTTTTAATGTTCCTTGAATGTAATCAATTTCCATGAATATTCCATGATTTCTTTCCACTGCTACAGCCCAGCTAAGATACCCAGATATAGCCACCAGGCATGGCAGCAACAACAGTACATGGGGGCCTTGAGTCAACCAGACTAAAATGCTAGTATTTAACATGTATGTGCAGTTACTTTCTTTCTGTAAGTTTCACTACACTGAGTTATAAAACCAAATAACAAAAATAACTTCCCTAAAGGATGCTTCATAGATTAATATTGTTTGTGTCACATAAATGGACAATAAGTATAACTTATGGAATAGTTATATACAGTTATAACATTTTTATTTAATGAAGAAAAATTTAATGTTTTAATCATATATATGTTAGGCTATTAATTATGTTGGTGATTGTCAGGTCAGAAAACTAAAAATCCAGGCTATGCCAATACATTGTAATATAAAATAAAGATAATTAAGAAGAAAGAATGTATTCCTGCTAATGTCTTTAAGGAAAAGATCATTCAAACAGTAAATGCTACGAGGAACTCTTAGTAAAATTATGATATATATTACATGTACAACACTCAAATACCTATGTGCATGCACATACACACACCGCCACATATGTCCAGTGACACTTTTTTATATATAACTACAATTGTTAACAGCTCTATTAAGTTGTAATTGACATTCACTAAGCTGTACATATTTAAAGTTTACAATTTGATAAGTTTTAGCACATGTATATACATATGAAATACACTAATCAAAAGAACATGTGCACTATTCCCTAGAGTTTTCTTTCTGTATTCATTATTTTATGCCTGTGGAATCCTCTTCCATTACTGACTTTTAAAAATCTTGGGCTTTTTATTTCTTCTAGTTTGTCTAGAGGTTTATCAATTTTATTGATCTTTTCCAAGAACAAACTTTTAAAGTCATTGGCTTTCTTCCTATTGAATTATGTTTTCTATTTTTTGATTTTTGTTTTTAAATACCTTACTTTATGATTTTTAATGTGGAAGTTCAGATCAGTAGGTTTTGCATCATTTTTCAATTAACTATTAAATGCTATAAATTTCCCTCTAAACACTTCTTTACCTGCATTTCAGAAATGTTGAATGTTTTGTTTTGGAAAGATCAAATTTAGCCTTCATCTTAGAGCTAATTCATCCTTCTTCTTTATATGGGCTTCTGTCCTCTCTACTTTTCCTGGTATTGTCAGCAAGGTTTCTCCACTCTGGCTTGGGAGGAACATAAATGATTGCTGGTTTTGTGTTTACCCTGGGAATTATTTGCATATATCAACCTTATTGATTGTTCTTTTCTCAGGAGTTATTCTTATGACTAGCATAATGGGTTTATCCTTTGTACATACAGACAGGCAAAGATTCAATAGGACCCCTGTGCAGAATTCTGGATTTATTTATCCATCTTGCTTATATTTGGTGAATAAATAAAAACAAATAATAATGTTAACGTCTCACTTTGGACATTTGGTTGTTTATTGTAATATCATTCAAGCTTAAGGAGAAAAATAATATTTTGAACTAATTTTCCTCAAGAGAAAATAAGAATGGTACTTATTTCTACATCAAAAATATCTTTCCCATTTTACCATAGCAATGAGAGAAAGGAATCATTGTTTTTCTAAAATAGTTAAAATTGCTGCCTTATGTTAAATATATATAAACAGCAATGATTGGCCTAGTACTAGGTGGTAAAATACAGCATCAAATTATTATAAAAACCTCTAATATAGATCAAACTTTTGTCCTCATCTTAAGAATTTTACATTATTGTTAACAAGTACTCAAACCACACAAATACATGTTATACCCTAAAATAATCCTTTTCCAAACTAGTAATAAGATGCTTCCTATATCTAAGGTTGAAATAAGGATACAGATATTTTTGTCAATATTTTAAAGATTTTTTTAGATATGGAGTAATTTGCATATACATGTAATCTATAAAGTTAAAATATGTTTTAAACATAGTATTCTGAATATCTCTCAATAGCCTGAAAATATATATTTTATTACTTTTTTTAATAACATTTTTTAAGAGAAGTTTTTTTTTAAGATTTTATTTATTTATTTTTAGAGAGGGAAGGGAGGGAGAAAGAGAGAGAAAGAGAAACATCAATGTGCGGTTGCTGGGGGCCATGACCTGCAACCCAGACATGTGCCCTGACTGGGAATTGAACTTCTGATGCTTTGGTTCACAGCCCACGCTCAATCCACTGAGCTACACCAGCCAGGGCTATATTTTATTACTTAACAAATTCTTCTGTTCTTCAAATTAGTAAAAGATTATTTTTCTTTACATTACATTTTGGATGTTACCATTTGTGCATCATAGAGAATATTAATTCAATAAAATATTCAAAACAAAGTATGCTGCTAATAATTTGCTATTTAATTTGACAATATTATAAGTTGTATTGATTTTGATTGTGATAAGTATTGTCTTAATGAGAATGCACAAATTTCCATTGGAATTATGTATGAAAATTCTTGGGCAAATCTTTCAGACTCTGTAGTCACAGCAAATATGAAGTATGGGTCATAGTTGAAGTCAATTAAAAATGTCCCCAGCCCTGGCTGGTGTGGCTCAGTGGTTGAGTGCCTGCCTGTGAACCAAAGGGTCACTGGTTCCATTCCCAGTCAGGGCATATGCCTGGGTTGTGGGCCAGGTCCCCGGTAGAGAGCATGCAAGAGGCAAACACGCATTGATGTTTCTCTCCCACTCTTTCTCTCACCCTTCTCTTCTGTCTAAAAATAAATAAATAAAATCTTTGAAAAAATATCCCCAGATGAGAATAAGCATATCATAAACACCTCAGCAAACTATTAGTTTTCCCCTCCAGAAATGTCTGGTACTGCTGATATCATCAAATGTGTAGAGTTTTATTCTCATATATACTTGAACTTGCCCTTCACTCCCCAAAGTGCCTCCCTTTCTCCTTTCCTTACTAGACTCTCTCATATACTTAAATGCCAGATGAAGTAAGAGTGCAATGTGACCTAAGTATATGCATGAATCCCTGATAATCCATGGTCTCAGTCTCTTAGGAGTGAAACAGTTTTCCAGTCATTACATGTTGAACACATTAAATATTATATAATAGAAAGTTTTAATTAACCTTAAAATTTATAACTAGTTTTAATACATTTTTCCTTTCTTTTATATCCCAGCCCTTTATTTTACCAAGGCTAAGCACATTTTAGCCGTATAAGAGAGATTATATGATTTAAGTCCATATAGACCTCAATTTAAGTCTTGGTGCACACAATATTTGTATATTCGGCAATTATATGAACTAAACCTTAATTTAGTCATGGATAATATTAGGTTCACAATCTTATGAGAATTAAAAGTAAGCCATGAGTACTTGGAACAAAATAGGAACTTAATAAATTAATATACTATTGATATTAAAATAAATTTTAAATAAACTAAACAGCTTTGGTATTAGTCAAGTTCAAGCAGAATGAATATCATAGACAGTTTTCCTGAAGAAGTTAAGATCTCCTCTAACTCTAAGAAGTTTTGACATTGAGTGGTCAGTATTATGAACTTCTTGTGAGAAAATGGTTTTCAGGCATTCCATTGCTTTCTGAGTTTTCATCTTTAGAGTTCAAAGGTTATTCTTTACTGCTTATCCTATCTTTGAAAATAGCTCTCTCTTCTTTTTAGAAGACTTGTTACTATGGATTTGTGGAATTATATTTATCCCTAGAGCTTTTGGTCTTCTTCAATTTTTCTATTTGTTTATTCTTTTCTCGGATGGATTGACACAATTCTCCAAGGTGAAGAACCTTCTTATTCTGAGAAAGCTCATGTATGAGGTTTCCATACCAGGGTATATTATTGACTCCTTCTTACCACAAATATGTCAAGTGGACAAAACAGTACAAACCACAGTACCTTCAATGTGCAGTAGTACCACAAACTTCAGGAAGGATTGTTTGGTCTTCGGTGCATTGATTTTCACTATTTTTTGCCATCTGCTCCATTCCTGGACACTGCTTTCTAAGGGATAATTTCTGTTCATGTGTTACTTCCCAAATGAACATCTCTGTCACAACTCTAAGATATTTTATATTTCATTGCAATTTTAAGAAACATAGAATTTGTTCTTGAAACTAAGTAATGACTTTTGTCTTTTTATTATTAATTGATTAGAGAATGGTTCTTGCAAATGTATCTCATCCCCACAGAATAAAATAGCTATCATTTCAGTGAGTCGTGTGTTATTTTTTAGTTTCGAGTATACTTAAGGAGGAAAAACACCTGATGAAATTTCATAGAGGAGAACATTTTTATTCACTATAATTTGCCACATGATGAGAGTGATGAATAATTTATATTATTAGAACTCAGAGGGAAAATGTTATTTTAAGAACTCACCCCAGAATTTTTCTCAGGTAGAAAATTTGTCTGTTTTTGGACAAACATGAATGTGCTTAACTGGTGTGAAGTTGAGGCTGAGTACATACTGAAGGACTGAAATGAGACCCAAAGAAGTAGCTACTGTGTGTGTGTGTGTGTGTGTGTGTGTGTGTATTCCTGCTAATAAACAAGTATGATGAGTGTGATTTGGAGATCATGGTTGTGCTTCAGCACACTGGAAATGACATAAGAGGAACCAACAGTTTGCTGAAAGGACACGATTGTACATGTAGAAATGAGTTGTGTAAAGCATCTGAGGAAAGGAATTGTAAAGACATTTTTAAGAATGTGAATTAATGATATTGGTAATTTTGATGTGCTATATGTGTATCAACATGACGGCATTTCTGTTCTGTGGAAACATCAGTAGTTACCTCAGTCCAAGTTTTGTGCTACTAGATGTTGAAGGGGAAAATGGGATTTAATAAAGAAAGGTGGAAAAGTAGAATAGACACAGACTCAAAGGACTCATAGAGACTGAGTAGACTCAGTGCAGGGAGGGCACCTGAAGAAACAGAAACTCTCTGCCATTTAAAAAATAATTTTCACTTGAGTTTCAGTCAAATTTAATCAAAATTTTAAGAGACAGAATGTCTTGGTTAAAATATAATAAGCAACTAAGAATACATTAGTTTGATAGTTTTAATATATAATTTGGCCTCATTCACTATATTTATTAAAGTATCTCATTTATTTTTAAGCCATGTGGTTAAAAGTAACTGTGCAAATGTGTTATTACCATATGCTGACAACATTTTAATAATGTGGACCTTAAAGCAAAAGGTCACATTATAGGAGTCAAATGAACATAAAATCATTGCCTTTACAGATTTAGTTGTCTTTATTCTTAAGAAATGAATGTAGGTGACTTTGCTAATAATAGTGACATCCAAACTCTGTACCCATAAAGACTGTCCTTCATTTTATAGACAGAGTTATTAACCAGGACTGTCATTGCTTTTCAACCAGCTTTCAAACTCCATACCTCTACATCTCAGCTTTCCCCAAAGGCTTAAATTCACAGCTTTAAACTCAAGACCTCTAAAGTTGAAATCATGTCTACCCTTGGTTCTCCAAGCTTGTGTCATTTCTCAGTTTTCTAATTATGCTAATAATATCACCATCTGCTCATTTACTTAACTATTAGACATGATTTAACCCTCTCCATTCCTCTTGCCATCTCTTTGTCGTCTCCATGTCAAGTGGTTAGCAAGTCCTAAAGTGTCAGTTTCTCCTCTCCCCTGTCACTGTCTCAGTTCACATCTCCTAACTCCATCTCACTTTCAGTCTCTTTCCCTCCAGTTCATCCTTTTCATGATCATGCTGGAACAGAACTCTGATTGTTACTCTCTTCAAACACACCTCTTAAAAGCTTGTCTTTCGTTGTAATATTAAGAAAAACTCTTTAAGATTGTATCTTTGATAATGTTTACCAGCTTGTTGCTTTAACCTCATAAAGTAATACTACTCTATACATCCTTTATATTCTTAAAGTACCTATAAGAAAAATTTTTTCATTCCAAGCCCAACATATTTACTTCCATATTATGTCCTAACATTCTTTTCTCCCTATCTTGTGTGAATTACTACTTATCTTTAAAAATGGGGTTTAATTACCTATCAGTACTCCTCTAAGACAAGTTATGTATTTCACTTTTTTAAATAAAAAAAAATAGCTGGTGATGATTAACAAATTAATTTAGAATCCACTAGAACTAAAAATAACAAGTTGATTCTCTAGATTTTAGTTACATTTCCCAACAATTCTGGCACATGCACCAGCCCACAGTATCTGCAATGTTATGGATGAGATATGAGATAAATTCACATGAACTACCCAGTCCTGTGGAGGAAAAGGGATGGCACGGCTACTCTCGCAAGGGGAGAGTGCCTCAGAGTGGCTTGGCCACTCCCTCAAGAGGAGAGTGCACCGACCCCTGCCTAGACAGGATTTTATTGGGTTTAATTTGCACAGGAATACAGGTACAGCTTATTAATCATTGTCAGGCAGTAAGGATCAAATGATAGATAGCATACAAAGAACTATGAGGGCTTATTCTGAGTCAGGGCCTGTTAGCTAAAAGGCTACAAAACTTTGGGAAACAAACTCATTTTCTGCTCAGGCTTTTATCATTTAATTAAGAGCATTCTTAACAAAGCAGGTTTCATAGGAGTTTATGTATTTTTTCTCAGGCCTGATTACCCAGGGAACCTGCCCTTTTCAGCACAGGGCTGCACCACCATCTATCATTGTTTCAGGCTTAAGTCAGGCAGAGGAGGCAAGATAGCCAAGAAATTAGGAGACTTCTCATAGGCAGAAAGAGGACTCAGGCTTTGTCAAAGCCAAGGGGTGAGGGTCCATCACTCCCTTTCTCCATAGGCCTGCAAGTCCTTCCCTGGAGCCTCTGTGTGATCATGCCTGTCTTAGGTCATCCCCCCACCCTGGGGAATCTTACCCGTCATTGGCTAACTGATCGATCATTGAGGGCTAGTTATGGAAAAAGGAGCAGAAGCGGCACTACTGCCAAGGAGATAAGCTTTGTACCCTTAGTGGCTTATGATCTGAAGGTCACTCACTCAGCCTTAGCCATGAGAGGGTTACAGCTTCTGAAACCAGGGTGGCTCCTAACACAATTCATAGCACACTGAAGAGTGAGATCATGGGGCAGTAAAATTCCATGGTCTGTCATGGGAGAGCACCTTACTGCAACAAACAAAGGATCTGAGCACCTAGATCAGATAGGTGGTGCCCTTTCATGTTTACAGACAAAAGTTGTGGATACAGTCATTTGAGTGGAAAATCAATAACTTTGCAATGGAAATACATATTTAAGAGATGAATTATAAACAACTCTGTAGGATCAGAGATGTATTATAGGCTAAGGATATGCTTGAAGAAGATTGAGGCCATGTAGCCAATTGCACTGGGAAATATTTGCATTTGGCTGAAGACTTACCTTCAATGGACTTAGAGAAACAGCAGAAAACATTATATATGAAGATTTGGGCAACAAAAGAAAATCTTGATGTGTCTCCCAGAGACTAAGAGGCTAGAGAGGAATTAATTCTCTATCAGGAAAATATAAAAATCCAGCTGGCTAAACCACGGCTGTAGAGAGACCAGATTCATACACAATTGGATACCCATGAAAAGAGAGACCTAAGCCAACTGAAGGAAGAGAGCAATAACTTTGACCAAAATCAACTAAGATACTTCTACCAAGGGGCATTTTTTAAAAATAGGAAAAGATTTTTTTTCTGGATAGCTGAGATATATGAAAAGAATAATTTCTTTGAGTTTTACAAGGAACCAAGCTTTGAACAGGTGGAATGGGTGAGGGAGAGCATAGCCCAGGAAAAGGTTAGAAAAAGAAGAAAATTTATACCTAAGTCAGCCCAATGCCATCATTTTGCAGATGAGAAAACTGAGAGCTGAAAGGGAAAGATCTTGCTCTAACTCACACACCAGTGTTGACTCTAGTGAGAACTGGTGCCTGAGCACTTAACATCTAAATAGAACAACACAGTTCTGAAACGATTTCCTCCATTACCATAAGAGTGGAACTCCTTTTGTATGAATATTGTCATTTTTGCTTCTTAAGGTATAGTTATATTGATGCAGTGTACAAAATTGGATAGATCAGCCACAAAATTGTGTGTGAGCTAAAATTGTCCTCTTTCTTAGCTTTCAGCAATGGATCTAGCTGCCTGAGAACATTCCTTATAGGTCAAGTATATGGTTAATATTTATCCTATGAGTAGAGAGATGAGAAGCTGGAAAGATGATGTGGCAAATTTCTATTTTCTTTCTCATATGTAATGTCAATAAAGAAAAATTTGGTATGCCCCAAAACACATATACCTGTAAGCTGAATGACCCATGTATTATTGTTTATTTATTCTTTGCTCCATTAAACCTTTTAAAAGTTTTTTTCTTTTCAAAAATGTATTTTTTCTCAGTCTTTTACAAATAAGTAAAAGAGAATGTAAGTATATAATTTGGCATAGGCTTAAAAGAGGAAAAACTGCATCACTACTATTTTATGAAGTATTGGAGAATAAAAAAGATGATTAAAATAAAATTATCTATAATTTGGAAGGATTAATGCATTATTCCATTGATAATTAGATACATTAGGAGTTTAATGCTCTGTCCTTCATGTTAACAGATTTTCCATTTTTATAAATGATTCAAAGGAATCTATGGAAGATATATTTATTAATATAAACACACAAATCATGGAGGAATAAAAATTACAATGGTTACAGCATTCATGTCTAAGATGATCTTGTCAAACTGGAACAAAGCACCAAATGTTTAATGGGATGAAATAAAAAAGCAATTAATATAAACTACTGCATTTAGATTTTTTAAAGTCAATCAAGTTAAGTTTCAAAAAAAACAACTTTATTCCTCAAAGCTTTCAAATTTTGGAAGCATATTTTGTTTTTTAAACCAATCTTTAAAGTATTGGTTTTCATTAATTTGCCGTATGATTGAAATATGTTTTATGGGTAATCATTTCTTTAAAATTAAAATGAGTTTTGTATAAAAACATGTTGAATTTAATGATTTCTTTACCTGCTCAATGTATAAGTGTCTGGCCAAATTGCAATGCTTACAATTTTTACTTTACTAATTTCTTGGCTATGTGGTTATATACATAAAGTTCATAATTTTATATCATTGAGGTAAATTTTCTTTTGATTTTTATAACATATACCTATTTATCAATATTAATACTTGTGTCTTAATTTTAATTCTGCCTAATATTGTATTGGTTTAGTAGCATTCTTCTGAACAGTTTTTGTTCAATATATCTTTTGCCAATTTCTTAATTTAGAACATTTCAATGTGATATGATATTACTTGTGATGTATCTTTTAAAAGTAAGCAGTTGCTAGGTAAGTTTATTTCTATCAAAAAAGTAATTTTGCTTTAGTAGGTATATATAAACCATTTACATTTATTGTAATTAGATAGTTTAACTTTTTTCACTGTTTTAGTCTGCATTTAATATTTCCCCTTCTTTTTTTCTCTTTTCTGTTACCATGAAATTAATACTATTTTTCTCTACAACCCATATTTGTTTTTTATCCACTTATTGGTTTGAAAGTTATAATACATAATGTACATAAGTTATTATATATTATTGAATATAATTTTAATACAAATTCTTGACATATTTATCTAACAAAGCCAATTAATTGTTATTGAATACTTTTGCCATCCTCCCAATATGGCTGCAAACCTTGCCATGCTTTACCATTCTAATCAACACATCTTAATATTTTAGAGTTTTTATTTTACTTTTTTAAACTCAGAAAATAGTTATTATTTTTTAGTCAGTCAAATTTAACTATAAATCAAGTTTATAATTAATCAGTTACTCATACCATTTGTCAAGCTCTGTGCTTGCTGTACTTTCTCATAACCTGTGCAGGCTGTCTGACTTCACTTATCTTCTTAGTCAAGTGCAGTCTCCAAGAGTTATTTGAGTAAATTAGGATGCAAAGTTCTTTCTTTTATAATATCTTGAATTATATTGATTTAGCCCTCACTCTCAAATAATAGTTAAGCTGGGTTTAAAACTATAAGATAAATAGCTTCACATTTTAATGGCAATGGAAATTTAGGAAAGTCTCAACTTCTCTGGACCTCAGTTTCCTCATTTTAAAGTGGGAATAATAATAGTAAGTATCTCCCAGCTATACAGATTATTTACAACATGAGTAAATCGAGTGTAAAATTAACTACCATTATGATTTGAAGCATCTCCCTCATTTTCTTATGAAAAATACTATTGTTAATGATACCTATTTGTTCACATATATGTTTTTGTTTTTTCCTTTTTAGTACATTTTAAGATTGTTTCCTTTGTCTTCATTTTCTGTAATCTTACTACAGTATTCCCTGGTATGGATTTTTATTTTAAAAAATACAGGTCGCTATTTGAAATGAACTTTTAAACTGGAAATTCATGTCTCCTTTTAAGTCTAGAGACATGTCAGCGATTATATTCAAATTTATGCTGTAATATTCCTGCTATTTATTATTTCCAAAGATTCCATTAGACAAATTCTGGTGTTTCTCAGTCTATCTTTTATGTCTCTAAAATGTTTTTGTATATGTTTTTTAAAACCTTCCTATGCTTTCTAAAAATACTTTTCTTTAGGGTGCGTTTTTAGAAAGCCTCAGTAATACCTTTTGGTTTGCACATTTGCATGTTACTGTTTACTCTAAATTTATTTTTAACTTTCATATAAATAAATACACTTTATTTTCAATTAATGTGTATCTTATTAACCTTTTCTAGCTTAATTTCTGTGTTTTGTGTAAAATATTTGTACTTTTTAGTGAAATTGTGCCTTTGTTTTATTTCACCAGTCATAATAAAATTCTTTGTACTTATGCCCTGGCTGGCATAGCTCAGTGGATTGAGCGTAGGCTGCGAACCAAAGCATCGCAGGTTCGATTCCCAGTCAGGGCACGTGACTGGGTTGCAGACCACAGCCCTCAGCAACTGCACATTGATGTTTCTCCCTCTCTTTCTCCTTCCCTTCCCTCTCTAAAAATAAATAAAATCTTAAAAAAAATTTCCTTGTACTTAAAGAAAATGTTTGTATAAAATTAATTTTCACTGTGCTGTGATGAATTTCTATTCTGCTTGTACTTTTTGGCAGTATATTTATTCATGTATTTTAGCTGTTTTTTTCTGCAACCTCATTTTAAATGAAGATTATTTCCTTTTGTTTGTTTGTGTGTATATAATATTTTTCTCTCTTCCCTTTGTGCTTATTCTGCATGGCCAGGAGATTGTGCAAACTACTGTCCATCCAGGCCCCATTTCCATAATCAGATCTTATCTTTCCAGTTTGGGATTCCTATTTTTTTGTGGTGTTACTAGGAAGGTCGCAAATGCAAAGACAGAACCATCAAGCAAGTGTTTTCAGACACCGATAGAAAGGAGCTCTCTATATTTCTCACTGCCTCTCTAGCTAGTGGTGTGTGTGCGTGTGTGTGTGTGTGTGTGCACATGGAAGTAGGTGTTTAGTTCACTTCCCACTAGGGAACAGACACACACTCCTTTTTTCTTCACCCACTATAGCAGCTGCGGGTGGCAGAAGCCCAAACTCAGACCTAGTTTTAAAACATTAGACTGGCTTCAGCCCTCTGTTTTATGTATTGATAGAATGCTTTTAGTCATTTTTAACCCACATTAACCAAAATCTAATAGAGTATTTCTTCTTTGACAGCTGCATAGCATTTTCCAGTTCTTCTCTTGGTCATAAGCATGATTTTTTTTTTCTTATTCTGTTGGGTTGTTTTGGTTCATTTATTTATTTAAAAATTTTTGTCTAGCCTTGCTGTTTAGCACAAAGGAAGTTTTAAGACATACACTCTACTCACTGAGTCAACTTCTCCAAAAGCCAAGATACAGAGGTATAATACAAATAATAATCTCAGTGATTGGAGTTATAGATATCTTGGTAAACACAAAGAAATAATCTGTTAATGTATGACTTGTTATTATACTAGGTCACCATCTTCATCTGCACGTATAGGGCTACCTCTTCCCTAAAGACTGTGGAAATGATAATTGCTTATTACAACATCATAATCAGCAACAATAGTTACTGAGATTTTACTATGTGCCAGGCAGTGTTCTAAATGTTTTAAAAGAGTTAACACTTTTAATCCTCACAACTGTGTTAATATCTAAATAATAGAACTGATATTTGAGCATGTGTACACTGGAGCCTATATTCTTTTTAAAAAAAAATCTTTGCCCAAGGATATGTAGGGGGAGAGAGAGGGAGACAGAGAAAAAGACACACACACACACACACACAGAGAGAGAGAGAGAGAGAGAGAGAGAGAGAGAGAGAGAGAGAGAGAGAGAGAGATGGGGGAATTGATGTGAGAGAGAAACATCAATTGGTATGCACCAGGGATCCAAACAGCAACCTAGGTGTGTGCCCTGACTGGTAATAGAACCCTCAGCCTTTTGGTGCACAGGACAATGCTCCAACCAGCCAAGCCACCTGGCCAGGGTGATGCCTATATTCTTACCTAATATTCTATGCTGCATTTCAGTCATTGTGGTGGACTAGTGGACACATTGTAAGGTCACCCACAGTGATTCATAAACCTGCATGATCCCCTTGAGTGAGAGCAAGACCTGTGACTTGCTTCTAACCAGTAGTATATGGCAAAGGTGATGGAATGTCACTCCCATGATCAGAGTGTATTTTGCATTATATAAGACACTGTCTTAGCAGAATGGAGGAATAGACTCGTTGTTTTAAGCAACTGTTTGTTGTAATTAAGATCTTAAGTGGTAATGGAAAACTAATACAGAGATGTAGATATGAGATTCTGTGTAAGCCATAGACATTTTCTTTTTCTAGATGTGCCCTCTATTGTTCTGATGACCATATAGGCTATTTTATTGCTTTTTTATTTTTGATTGTTACTGCTACACTGTTATTATCATAAAATGTTAATAATAATAAGCATTAACCAGCATTTTAATGGAGCTTAATAATTTCAAGTCTCTATTCTTCTATATGCAGCAATGTGTTATTCAATGCAAAAATTATTCTTAGGAGAGGAGTTAAAAGAAAGCAAAATATAAATAAACACACTTTATGGTACTAAAACTTTTCAATTCAAGTTTATTTCAAAGCCACCTCAGAGGAGAAAAATGTACTATGACAGTGCTAGATTATACAAGTGTATCCCAAATCCTTGAACAAATAAGAATGCCCACAGAGAACTAAACCCATATTATACACACAGAAAGGGTCATCTGTCAGCATCAGCAAATTGATGACTTGTGTAAGACATATCTTAGAGTGGCTGTAGGGGTGGGAGCACATCACCTCTTTAGTTAATGATATTGCAGCAGTGAACATATTCAAATGGCTTGGTTCTGTAGATAGTGACACTTAATGAGCATAATCATAGCACACAACATATTGCCTCAACTCAGAAATATATATGCAACACATAACTCTGAGTGCTTAAAAGCTTTAAAGACCCCTCATAAACTCCAACTGGTCACCTTCTCTCTGAGCCTCCCAGACGCATATAAAGTAGTGCTGGAGTTAGGCATGTGCATTCATGCATATATTATCTCCATTTTCTCCAAAGCATTATATTTGTATAAACTACATGTGTTACACCCATTTCCAATAACCTTGTCTCTCACTCTTAGCCCAAAGGTGGCAGTTTAAAAACAACCCCCCTAATATAATATATGGATTAGTTCACACAAATAACTTGTAGTGTTTAATTAAAATAAATTGTTATCAACAGACCTCATCTGTCGACAACCATGTATCAGGAGCTTTATCTGTTAAAAATTAACCGTGAGATTGACTTGACTTTTAAAGACAGTATGTGAGTTTCTCATTAGCCCTATTATAATTTCAGAATCATAAATATGTAAATGATGAGTTTCACACTGGAGATTTAATTCTGTACTCTTATTTCTGATTAGCTAGAAATACACTCTGGCTCTGTCAGATAATTGGTAACACTGCACAGCAATAAGGCATTTCCCTATGCTTCATCAGAAGCAGCTGAAATTAAAGAAGGCAGAGCTGTTACGTTTTTGACAGTTTTGTAACACCAACTTGTTAAAGTTTTTACTCAGCCATTAATATGGCCCATGAATTATTAATGTAATTTTTATGTCAAGGTTCTTTTTTAAAATTGAGATCTAAGACTAATATAAAATGTTCTGGGAAAGAGAATGCTTTCATCTTTTCATCACATATTTTTTAAGATTCTCTAATAAACAACGAGCACCAGTGTAGTTTGTGTACAAGGGGGAACATGGATCAACCACTCACCATGAACCATCTACTCTTTAGCTCACAGTGCCAAAATATTTGTAAACCTCTAAAAGTCTGACACAAGGTGAACTTTTACTACTTTAACATATGATGTGTTGTACTAAATATATGCAACTTAGTTTCTTTGTTAATAGGAATTGCACATGAGAAAAACAAATATCAAATTTTCTCAAATTGCCTAATCATTTTAGAAATAAAGGCCGTTCAGTTTACTTCAACCTAGAGAAATCTAAGCAATTTTCATTCACAAAAATTTCACTTTTTACTGACAAGATGATACTATACCCACAAGATAATGAACTCCTATGGATAAGAAGTAACTCTGTACTTGTCCTCCACACTATTATACAACAAAGGTATGCATTGAATGTCTGTTCACTAAATAAAGAAATAAACTGCCTGAAAGAAATGCAATATTTCAAAGTACACTAGTCATAATCTCTAGTGGAAACCTGTAAGATTTTTTCATGGCTAATAATTGGCCATATAAAGTTATATGACCTATGCATTGATCACTGGATAGTCTAGGACCCATCTGATGCCATGAGTAGTTGTTACATATCATTGACTATATTCCCTGTGTTGTACTTTACAGCCCCATAAACTATTTTTATAACCACCAATTTGTACATCTTAATCTCTTTACCTCTTCCACCCTTCCTCCCAACCCCCCAGCCATCTGATGACCATCAAATTGTTCTTTGTATCTACAAGTTAGTTTCTGTTTTGCTTGTTTACTTTATTTTTTAGCTTCCACACATGAGTGAAATAATATGCTATTTGTCTTTTTTTGTCTGACTTATTTTGCTTAGCATAATATGCTTTAGGACATTCCATGTTGTTGCAAATGAAAATATTTCAGTGTTTTTTATAGCTAAGTAATCTTTTATTGTATACATGTACCATTTCTTTATCCACTTATCTCTTGATGGACACTTAGATTACTTCCTTATCTTGGCTATTGTAAATAACACAACAATAAACATAGGGGTGCACATCTTTTTAAATTTGTTTTGGATTTGTTCTTAAAAATACCCAGAAGTGGGATTGCTGTGTCATAAGGTATTCTATTTTACATTTTTGAGGAAATTCCATAGTGTTTCGATAGTGGCTGCATCAATTTAAAATCCCAGCAACAATACACAATGGGTTTCTCCACATCCTCACTGAGACTTGTTTGTTGATTTATTGATGATAGTTTATCCATTCTGACAGATGTGAGATTTTATTTCATTGTGGTTTTAATTTGTAGTTCTCTGATGATTAGTGTCTTGGAGCATCTTTTCATAGGTCTACGGGTCATAGTATGTCCTCTTTGGTGAAGTGTCTATTTAGGTCCTCTGCTCATGTTTTAATTGAAAGTTTTTGGTGTTAATTTATATGAGTTCCTTATATATTTTGGATATTAACCCTTTATCAGATGTATCATTGATGAATATATTCTCCTATTCAAAAGATTGTCTTTTCTCTTTGTTTATGATTTCCTTTGCTGTGCCAACAATTTTAGTTTGCTGTAGTCCCATTTGTTTATTTTTTAAATTTTCTTGCCCAAGGAAATATAACCCCAAAAATTTTATTAAGGGAAATGTCAGAGTTTATCTCCTGATTTCTTCCAGGAATTTTGTGGTTTGGAGTCTTATATTTAAATATTTATTCTATTTTGTGCTTATTCTTATATATAGTGTAATAAAGTGGTTTCATTTTTTTGCATGTATCTGTCCAGTTTTCTTAACACCATTGATTGAAGAGACTGTCTGTACTCCATTATATATTCTTGCCTCCTGTGTCATAGATTAATTGATGTTATAGGAGTAAGTTTATTTCTGGATTCTCTGTTCTATTCCATTGATGTATGTGTCTGTTTTCATGCTAGTATCATGCCATTTTAATTACTATAGCCTGGTAGTATAGCTTGATATCAGGTAGCATGATACCTCTGAATTTGTTCTTTTTAAGGTTGCTTTATCTATTCAAAGTTTCCTGGTTTTATATAGTTTTTAGGATTATTTATTCTCATTCTGTGAAAAATGTTATTGGTATTTTGATAGAAATTGCATTGAATTTGTAGATTGTTTGGGACATTATGGACATTTTAGCAATGCTAATCCTTCCTGTTCCCGGGCATAGTGTAGCCTTCGATTTACCTGTCTGTTCTTCAATTTCTTTCTTCAAAGTCTTATAGCATTTTGAGTATAAGTTATTTACCTCCTTGGTTAAATTTATTGCTAAGTGTTCTATTTCTTATTATGAAATTGGAAATGATATTGTTTTCATAATTTCTCTTCCAATAGTACATTAATAGTAACAACATCAATAGTACATTACTGATGTATAAAATTCCACCTACTTTGAATAAAAATTTTGTATCCTTCAAGTTTACTGAGTTCTTTTATTTGTTGTAATAGTTTTTGGTAGAATTTTTAGTATCATTTATATATAATCTATATATAGTACCATGTAATCTGCAAACATTGCCAGTTTCACTTCTTCCTTCCCAAATTCGATGCCTTTTATTGGACTTTCAATACTGTTTTGAATAAGTGTCGACACCATTGTCATGTTCCTGGTCTTAAAGAAAAAGTTTCACTTTAACACCATTGAGTATGATGTTAGCTCTGGGTTTGCTCTAACTTTGCTGAGAGTTTTTATCATAAATGAATATTAGATTTTGTCAAATGCTTCTTCCTGCATCTATTGATAAGATCATATAATTTTTATCCTTCATTTTGTTAATCCAGGGCATCACATTAATTGATTTGCAAATATCAGACCAAACTAGCATCCCATGAATAAATCTTGCTGGATCATAATATGTAATATTTTTAATGTATTACTAAGTTCAGCTTTCTAATTTTATTTTGCATTTATGTTCATCAGAGATATTGGTCTATAATTTTCTTTTTGTATAATGCTATTACTTGGTTTTGGTATAAGGGTAACGCTCACCTCATAAAATGAGTTTGTGAGCATTTTCCTCTCTCAATTTTTTGAAATAGTTTGAAAAGGATACATGTTGCTTCTTCTTTGAATGGTTGGTAAAATTCACCTGTAAAGCCATCTGGTCTGGGACTTATATTTGTTAGAAGTTTTGATTACTGATTCAACTCTGTTAGTAGTTATCTCTCTTTTCAGATTTTCTGTTTCTTCTTAATTCAGTCATGGAAGATTGTGTAACTAAGGAATATATCCAATTTTTGTAGGTTTTCCAATCTATTGGCATATAATTGCTCATAGTTTTCTTATAATTTTTTGTATTTCCATGTTGTTGGTTGTATCCTCTTTCATTTTTGATTTTATTTACTTGCACCCTTGAGTTTACTCTTGTTTATTTTCACTTTGATCTTTATTACTTACTTTTTTTCTACTTACTTTGGACTTTATTTGTTCTTCTTTTTCTGTTTCTTTTAGATGCAAATTTAGATTTATTTGAGATTTTTCCTATTTCTTGATGTAGGCCTGTGTTGCTTTGAATTTCCCTCTTAGAACTGCTTAGGCTGTGTCCTGTAGATTTTTGAGTCATTGTGCTATCATTTTCATTGATCTCAAGGTATCTTTTGATTTTTCTCTCCATCTTGTTGTTTACTCATTCATTGTTTAGTAGCACGTTATTAAGCCTCCATCTGTTTCTATGTTTTCCAGTTTTCACCTTGTAATTGATTTCTAGTTTTACACTATTGTCATTCAAGAAAATGCTTGATGTGATTTCAATTTTCTTAAATTTAGTAAGACTTGTTTTGTGGTCAAAGACTTAGCCTATACTAGAAAATGTTACTTATGCACTTGTAAAGAACTTATATTGTGATGATTTGAGGGTAAAATGTTCTAAAATATCAAGTAAAATCATCTGGTCGTATGTGTCATTTAAAGTTGCTGTTTCCTTGCTGATTTTCTGCCTGACTGACCTAGGCATTGAGGTCAATGGAATGGTGAAGTCCTCTTTGATTACTGTATTATTATCAATCTCTCCTTTTAAGTTTGTCTATATTTACTTTACATATTTAGGTGCTCTTACATTGGGTACATAAATATTTACAAAAGTTATATCCTCTTGTTGGATTAATCCCTTTATCATTATGAAATGCTCTTCATTATATCTTTTTACAGCCTTGTTTTAAAGTCTATTTTTTTCTGATACAGTTATTGCTATCCTAACTTTTTTTTGGTTTCCATTTGCATAAAATACCTTTTTCTATGCATTAGCTTCAGTCTGCATGTATTTTTCATTCTGAAGTGTGTCTGTTTTAAGGAGCATGTGTACGGTTCTTGTGTTTTTATCTTTTTAGCCACCGTATGCCTTTATTTTTTATTTTATTTTATTTTAATTATTTTGTTGTTGTTCAAGTTCTCCACATTTACCCCCCACCACTCCACCCCCAGTCAAGCCATCCCTCCCTCCCTCCCTTTTACCCCCTCCTTGGTTTTGCCCATGTGTCCTTTACATTTGTTCCTGAACCCTTTCCCTCCCACCTCCACTCTGGTTACTGTCAGATTGTTCTTAATTTCAAGGTATCTGGTTATATTTTGCTTGCTAGTTTGTTTTGTTGATTAGGTTCCACTTAAAGGTGAGATCAAATGGTATTTGTCCCTTATCACCTGACTTATTTCACTTAACATAATATTCTCCAGTTCAATCCATGCAGTTGCAAAGGGTAGGAGCTCCTTCTTTCTTTCTGCTGTGAAGTATTCCACTGTGTAAATGTACCACAGCTTTTTGATCCATTTATTTACTGATGGTCACTTAGATTGCTTCAAGCACTTGACTATTATACATTGTGCTGTTATGAACATTGGAGTGCACAGGTTCTTTTGGACTGGTGTTTCAGGATTCTTAGGATATAATCCCAGCGATGGAATTTCCAAGTCAAAAGGTAGTTCCACTTTTAGTTTTCTGGGGAAATTCCATACTGTTTTCCACAGTGGCTGCACCAGACTGCATCCTCATGAACAGTGCACTAGGGTTCCCTTTTCTTCACACCCTTTCCAACACTTGTAGTTTGTTGATTTGCTTATGATAGCCATTCTCACCAGTGTGAAGTGGTATCTCATTATGGTTTTAATTTACATCTCTCTGATGGCTAGTGATGTTGAGCATCTTTTCCTATGTCTCTGAACTGTCTGCATGTCCTCCTTGGAGAAGTGTCTGTTCAGATCTTTTACCCATTTCTTAATTGGGTTGTTTGTCTTCCTGGAGTGGAGTTGTGTGAATTCTTCATATATTTTGGAGATCAAACCCTTGTCTGAGGTATCATTGGTAAATATGTTTTCCCATATAGTTGGTTCTCTTTTCATTTTAATGCTGTTTTCTTTAGCCATGCAGAAACTTTTTAATTTGATGATGTACCATTTGTTTGTTCTTTCCTTTACATCCCTTGCTTTAGGGGACATATCAGTGAAGATATTGCAGCATGGAATGTCTGAGATTTTCCTGCCTCTGTTTCCCACTAGGACTTCTATGGTGTCATGATTTATATTTAAGTCTTTTATCCACCTTGAATTTATTTTTGTGCATGGTGTAACTTGTTGATCAAATTCCAATTTTTTCATGTAGCTGTCCAGCTTTCCCAACACCATTTGTTGAAGAGGCTATTTTTACTCCATTTTATGCTTCTTCCCCGTTTGTCAAATATTATTGGCCATAGAGATTTGGGTTTATTCTTGGGCTCTCTAATCTGTTTACATTGCTCTATGTGTCTATTCGAATGCCAGTACCAGGCTATTTTGATTACAGTGGCCTTGTAATACAGTTTTTGATCAGGTATTGTGATCGCTCCAACTTTGTTCTTCTTTTTGAAAATTGCAGCAGCTATTCAGGGTCATTTATGGTTCCATATGAATTTTTGAAATGTTTGTTCTATGTCTGTAAAATATACCATTGGTACTTTAATAGGTATTGCATTGAATCTGTGAATTGCTTTGGGTAGTATGGACATTTTGATGATGTTAATTCTTCCAGTCCATGAGCATGGTACATGCTTCCATTTGTCTGTGTCTTCCTTAATTTCTTTCTTCAGTATTGTGTAGTTTTCTGAGTACAGGTCTTTCACATCCTTGGTTAGGCTTATTCCTACATACCTTATTTTTCTTGTTGCTATATCAAACGGGATTTTTTTTCTGATTTCTGTTTCTGATGTTTCATTGTTGCTGTACAAAAACGCCCTTGATTTCTGAATATTTCTGTTTTTCCAAATTCACTTATTAGGTTGAATAGTTTTCTAGTGGAGTCTTCTATGTACACTATCATGTCATCTACAAACAATGACAGTTTTGCTTCCTCCTTTCCAATTTGGATGCCTTTTATTTCCTTTTCTTGTCTGACTGCTGTGGCTAAGACTTCCAATACTATGTTGAATAGCAGTGGTGAAAGCATACATTCTTGTTTTGTTCCTGATCTTAGTGGGAAAGCTCTAAGTTTTTCCCCATTGAGTATGATGTTGGCTGTAGGTCTCTCATATATAGCCTTGTTATGTTGACGAATGCTCCTTCCAATCCCACTCTGTTGAGTGGTTTTATCATAAATAGGTGCTGTACCTTATCAAATGCTTTTCTACATGTATTGATATGATCATGTGATTTTTGCCTTTCCTTTTGTTTATGTGATGTATTACATTTATTGATTTGTGAATACCGTACCACCCTTGCATCCCTGGGATGAATCCCACTTGGTCACAATGTGTGATCCTTTTAATGTATTGCTGGATGTGGTTTGCCAATATTTTGTTGAGGATTTTAGCATCTATGTTCATCAGCAGTATTAGCCTGAAGTTTTCTTTCTTTGTTGTGTCTTTATCTGGTTTTGGGATTAGGATGATGCTGGCTTCATAAAAAGTATTTGTGAATCTTCCATCATTTTGGATTTTTTAGAATAATCTCTGAAGGATAGGGATTAGGTCTTTCTTAAATGCTTTGTATAATTCTCCTGTGAAACTGTCCCTTCCAGGGCTTTTGTGTGTTGG
>PVIA01011708.1:0-42623 GCA_004024845.1 Tonatia bakeri
TGTGTGTGTGTGTGTGTGTGTGTGTGTGTGCATATATATAATCTTACTTTTTATGTATAGTGATATATATAGGGAGTCTTTCTTTGGGAAAAAAATTATATGTAAACTCAGTGTACCTCACTGGTCTTTCTCCCTTTTTTTCACCACTCTTTTAACTGCAACATATTTCAGACCATGAATACTGTGTTATTCCCCTGCTGGTGGACAACAAGGTTGTTCCAACTCATCACCATTGCAAACAGTAAGCATCCTCACTACGGCATTCCGTGTGTGTGTACGAATCTGAGCATCTCTCCAGCACTCTGTCCCTAGAAGGGAACTCACTGGGCCACAGAACTGCACAAAGTTCTCATTCACTGCTAAGCCATCCTTCAAGAGTCTTTATCAGTTTACGTTTCTTTTTTTAAAAGATTTCACTTATTTATCTTTTAGTGAGAAGGTAAGGGAGGGAGAAAAAGAGTGTGAGAAACATCAGTTGGCCACCCACCCCGCCATGTGCCCCAGCTCAACAAGGAATTGAACCTGCTACCATTAGCTTTGCAGGACCAGCGCGGGAGCCACACCGGCCAGGGGTGCCGGCTTACACTTCCACTAACCATCCGAGCACCTGTTCCCAACATCGTCGTCAGCACCGGGCAACATCAGACTTTTGACGTTTCTGCCAGTCTGAAGGGAAAAAACATTTATACAAGCAGATTCTTGATTGTTACTGAGGTTGAACATTTTTCCGGGTGTTTATTTGCCAGTAATATTCCCTCTTTTGTGAATTGCTTGTCTGTAGCCTTTGTCCACTTCTCAATTGGATTCTTAGTGTTTTAATTAATTGGTTTGTCGATGTTCCTTACAGAAATGCTGGATATTAAATCTTTGGCTGTTTTTGCTTCTCTTGGGCTTCATCTAAGTATTATTTGCCGTTCAAAGTATTGCAGGAGTGCCGCCTTTCTGCCAAGCTTTATGTTCCCACGTCGGGGTAGGTCCGCCCTCCTATGTGGAAGGCTCCTGGCCTCCTGCCCCGCCTTCTCAGTCTCCCCCAAAGGAAGGAGAGTGACTCCCCTTGTGGGTCACTTGGCAGAAAGAAGGGGCCAAAGCGCTCAGCTCAGTCGCATCCTCCCTCCTCTCGGTGAAGAAGCACACATCCTCCTCCGTTCCTCCGTGCGGTCAGCTCTGCAGCGGCAAACGCTCACAGGACTGACCCCAGGGCTGAGATGTGAGCACGCCTTCTGGCCTGGCAGACCTCAGTCATGCTGCCCAGGGTCAGTTGTGGTGGTAATAAAAGTAATATTTACATCTGCATCTGCCACAGTCCTGAGTCTGTCTCACAACAGGTTCTTGTGTCAGAGTCCAAACAGAAACAGATGGCATGCTCACACTAAAGTCAGATTTAATAAAGGGGCTGTTTACGAAGGCGTGGGCAGGGTGTGGGGAGAGAAATGGGATAGTGCAGCAGAGCTCGTGCCACTCCTGGGCCTACACGGGTGAAGGGGTGGGGGTGTGGCTCCTGAAATCCGGGGGAGCAGAGGCCCTGTGGAGCTAGCTGCCTCAGGTGAAGGACGCAGGCCGCCTGCAAAGGGGGAGCCTGAGAAGTAAGTGCCCTGACCTTTCTCGCCTTCCCTTCTCTCATCTCCTGCTCCCCACTAGATAAACCAGCCAGAGCAGAGGACAAGGGAACCCACTGATGTAACCAGTGTAGGTTGGACAAGAGAGCAAGGAGGGAGAGGGATCCGGAGGGACAAACAGAATCTCTCCGGCACGGTTCGCCTCTTTCCTCCCTCACTAAACACTGTCATCTGCATCTGGGCAAAAAACTCACGTCCACATGGACAGGATGCGCGAAGTCCCATTGGTTCCATTTTATCCCGAGGTGGTCTCGAGCTGGCATAATCCCTCCTGAAATCTGAAGCATTACTATCAACTAAAGAATTGGGAAAAAGTGAGGAGAGGTGTGGTAGGCAGTATTTGGAGATGGCATCCCAGAATTCCTACCCACCGGTGTACACACACTTACTCTCTCTCAATCAAACACTCATCTAGGACTGAAGGAATTTGTAATTAAGGTCCCAAGTCAGTTATGAAACGGAGATTATCCTGGGTGAGCCTGACCCAGTCAGGTGGGTCCTTAAAAGGGCCAAGGCTCTATCTGATGAGACAGATTTGAATTTAATGCGTGAGGAGTTCTCCATCAGTAGCTGTGAAGAGGGAGAAGGAATATGGCAGACCATCACAGAACAAAGGCCTCAGGGAACTGAATTCTGCTAAACCACGTGAGCCTGAAAGAGGGCCCTGAACTCCAGAGGAGAAGGCGGCCAACACTTTATTTTCAGCCTTCCGAAACTTTGAGCTGTGTATACCGTGCCTGGACTTCTGACCTACAGACCTGAGCTAATATGTAGATGTGGTTTTAAGCTGCTAAATTTGTCATATTTTGTCAAAGAGCAATAGAATCCAATACCAGAGACAAAAAGGAAATAAAACACAGCTGTGAAGGTTCCCATTTTGTGGCTGGTAATAGGGTCTAAATTGGTAATCACATCTGTCTTCTTCTATCGCCCACTCCAAGTTCCCATCACCCTTAGATAAGGGTTCTTGACCTGGTGGAGCGACTCAGACCTCCCTTCCTACAGGATGTGTGTCTTCCATGGTCTTGCCATTGACTTCTCAATTTTCTGTCCGCCAGAACTTTAGCGCAAGAGAGGGCTCTGAGGTGCCCTTCACAAAGGCCTCCTCACCCCCATGTTGCAGCAGCCACACAACTTCCCCTGGTGATTAGGATCGATGACCTCACCAAGCTGAGAACTTCTCTGTTTGTTTAGCAGCTCGAGAACCCTGAAACGAACAGAGTGAACCTCAGCTTCCAGTTTACTTAGGCACCAGGACCATGTTTCCTGATGGAAGCATTGCTACTGTGGACACTAGGAACTTCGAACTCACGGAGCTCAGGTTTCAAGGATGGAAACGAAAAAGGTCTCCAGTGAATGACCAGGTGTAACAGTGAGAGGGCCACTCCGAGCCCTGGTCCTTTGTTCTCCGACACAGGCGTCTCCGCTCTCGGGCAGATGGCACCGTGCACTGACCGCCGGTTTAAAGCATGCGCTGTTTGCAGGGTGCTGTCTCCCCACTAGCACTGTAACTGAGCCTTCACTAACCCCCTGCACCCTTCTCTCAAGCTCCTTGATTCTAGGGGATAAACCACATGGTGATACTAGCAGATTTCATGGGGATGAGCCTGCTGCCACTCTTCTTATGCTGTAAATGGTGTCCCGTTATCAGAGGGGATGTTGAATTTGATACCACGGTGAAAGATAAGTCGTTCTGCAAGTTTATGACGATGCTGGAAGGAGCACTTCAAGCAGGGAACACTGATAACTGAATATGTATTTATCCTGTGGGAACAAAGCATGGCTCCCTCCAAGAAGGAGGGGTCCAAGGTGGCTTCCCTCCAACCCCAGCGTGTCTCTTTCTTCCTGGTGCGAAACGCAAGAGACGCAACTTGTATCTCACTTCAGAAAGATGCCCCAGACCACTGGGCCCCTAGAAACCTCATTTATACAGTAGGCCTCTCCGCCTCAGGCACACCTTTATCTTGCAAAGGCATTTAGAGAGCTAGGCACTTCTCGTTCACTAAGTCCCCTAAGCATAATACTTTCTCTTTTTTAAATTTATTATTTATTTATTTATTTTTAGAGAGGGAAAGGAGGGAGAAAGAGAGAGAGAGAGAGAGAGAAACATCAATGTGCGGTTGCTGGGGGCCGTGGCCTGCAACCCAGGCATGTGCCCTGACTGGGAATCGAACCTGCGATGCTTTGGTTCGCAGCCTGCGCTCAATCCACTGAGCTACGCCAGCCAGGGCTAGTGTAATACTTTGGATGTAGTGAGCCAGGATGTCCTATAGGGTATCAGAATGGTTGAGGTCCCCTCACACGATATTACGAAGTCGAGGAGGAGGCTCAACGTCATTCTGGTGCATGATGGTAAAGGTGTTCTACTTGCCCTGCGGTGTAAATGCAAATTGCTTCAGATATTCATGGAAAGAAAACGGTTTCCAGGTCAAAAGCTGAATGCCAGGTGCCGTACGCTGTGTTGGATTGACACCATCATGTACTTCAGTTGTGACTGGCATCACTGCCTGACGAAGCTTGCGAAGGTTTGCGATCTCTCTCCATGCGCCATCTGTCTATTGCACTAGCCAGAGAGGTCGAGTGAGCTGGGGGGATGGGTAGGAAATCACTGCCTTTGCCTATCTCAGGAGTCTGATGGTAGCACTGATCTCTCTAATTTTCCCCAGGATTGGAGTTTTACTGCTTTGACTTCCTTTCTTGGTGTGATGGGGTGGAAGTGAGGGGATCGTTTCAGCAGCTTCCCCTTTGACCTTCTCACCATGGAGCCTTCATTGCATGGGTGAAAGAACCAGTGTAAGAATTCCGCCAGTTATTAAGTGTCTTTCTCTTCACCATATATTCTGGGAGTGGGAAAAAATACAGGGTGGGTACACGACCCCACAGACACTGCTTTCGACAGACGTGGGCTTGGTCTCCATGCATCACCCGACTTCCATAAGTTCCCAGTCTCATTGGTGGACCATGGGGGCCCTCTGGGACCCTGGGGGTCAGAGTGAATTCAGAGCTACCATCCATTAACCTCAGGAGGATCTAGTATGTCCCTTTCCCCAGGGCATAGTCACCCTGGCAAAGGCCGCAGGTCATTTGGGGAAGACGCAGTATCTGTGGGCACACAGCAGGATGCTCCCTCGGTGGAGTATCTCTGAGTCTGTGGGCTGACTCACTTAGGTCTGGGAAGTGGATCAAGGCCATGAACACCCCGTCCAGTTTCTACCCAGAAACCTAGAAATTTTCATCTGCATTTGGCAAGTAGCACCTTCATAGGCTGCCCGACAATTTTCATTTCTAGAAATCTTTGCCCCAGTTCCCTGGGGATCAAGGCAGTCTGGCTGTCATTTTGTTCCCGTGGCTTCCTCTAGGCCCACCTCATCTTTGGCAGCTAAGCATGGCCGCCTTGACTTTCCTGCTCTGGCATCCCATTACTCCCACTGAGATCAAGGGACCCAGATCCTCTGCATCCCCCCCAGTTGCCTTCTCCTGTATAGGGATGATAGTCACCGCAAGCTTTTCAAGCACTTCTTAATGCCTTAGTGAGGGAGTGTCCTCTTGGCCTTCCCAAGGGCTTTGGTTAGGGAGAAGCGAACAGGCTTACACAGCACAGTTCTCAAAGTGTGGAGGTTCTGACACCTCTGCTGTAGAGGAGGCTTCTCAGACTTCAGTGTGCATGCAGATCCCCTGGGGATCTTTGTAAGCACAGAATCAGATTCAGTAAGTCTGGGGTAGGGCCCAGCATTCTGCATTTTCTAACAAGCTCCTGTATGATGCCAGTGCTTCTGATCTGAGACCACAGCCCTGAGCAGTAATGCTGTAGAGGAGGGTGCCTGGAGACTCAGGGAATGGAAATATAATGGCTCGATTACATCAGTGACTCTCGAACTTCAGGGGGTCTCAGAACCACCTGGAGAGCTTATTAAACATGGGTCTCTGGGCCTTCCTCTCAGGGCCCGTGATTCTGCAGACCTGAGGCAGGGCCCAAGCGTCTGAATTCCCAACACGTTCACAGCGGATGCCCTCGGTCCAGGGACCACACCTTGACAACTGCTCGTCTGATGTCCTCATAAGGCACTCCCACACATTTCCCTTAGATTCTTGACTCCACACCTTGGCAAGGTTTTGTAACTCTTTAAGCGCATGGACCATCTTCTTCTGGAGCAGGCCTTTTAGTGATGAGAGGCAAGGAGTGGACCTAAGGAGAACGGGCCTCAGTTTATAAGGCAACTGCCCTGAGCGAAGTTATTGTTAGGCTTTGATGCAGAGGAGAGCTAGCTCCTTCAGCCAGCACAAGAGGTCTGGAGCAAATGTGGAGGGTCAGAATCCTCAGCCGCATCGTCTGGCCCTTGGGTACCATGTGTTCCCCTCCCATGTCTCAGAGTTCCGCTGTTCCCACCAGCAACCTTGCCTGGGTGAAAGAGGCTTGGCAGAGTTAAGCACCGAATTGGAGCTGCGAATCTCCAGCCCTTACACTCAGACCCTGGGCCTGGTTCTTAGCCACATTCACTCTGAAATTAGAGGAAACAAGGGGCTCCTTCAGTGCCACCATGGAGGTATGCTGGTTCTCCATGTGTCTTTGAAGTTGTGTTTCCATAGGTTTTATTTTCTCTTTTTCCCTATGTATGCTTTCCCTATGTGGCAAGAAGAATCCGGTCGGTTCCACTATTTTATAACCACTGTTGTTGCCATAGCAATTAAATGTCAGAGCCACTTGATCTCTTACTGCCTCCATCTGCATCTCGTCACGTGCTGCCACCATTGATGACTTGAGTGATGATAATGCCACCACATGCCCTGGATTTCCCATTTCCTGCTTCTCCCCAGCAAGGTTATCACTGTATTCCTCAAATATATGGGCAACTGAATTCTAGAATCCCATTTTGAGAGAGTATTTCCTGATTCCACAATGACTGTATTAGTCTGAGTCCAAATAGGAAACAGATGGCACACTGAAATTAGTCTAACTCAAGGAGGGTTTTATGAAGACTATTTATTAAGGCTTGGGCAGCGTATGGGACGCGCAAGGGAGAATGTGGTAATCCAGAACTAATAATGCTGAGCTATTCAATATCAGTACCCCTCAGCCTGAAGAGATGCACAGAGGGAGTGGTTTCTGGAATCCAGAAAGGAATTCCTACGGGGTGGGCCAGTAGAGAGAAAGCAATGGTTTAGGGTCAAAGAACATGGTCGGCCCAAGTGGACTTCTAAGGGGGGTGTCTTGCTGGGGTTATTCATGGCTGAACCCAACAAGAAGCCAGATGGGAAAGAATCCATTGACATAGTCCCATGCAGATCATCCCCAAGGCAAAGAGCAGGGTGCAAAAGGGTAGACAGCAGGTCTGGACAGGTGAATGGCCTCCTATTTTTTTTCTGACACTCTTACAGTTTATTTTTCTTTACATTTAAATCTACCATTTTGCTCTTTGTTTTATACTTGTCTCATCAGGTTTTTGTTCCTTTATTTCTCTTTTCTTGCCTTCTTTGGGAGTAAGTATTTTTATTTTCCCATTTTCCCTCTATGCTGTTAGTTCCACACTTTCTTATTCTTCTAGTGGTTATCACAGAGATTGAATACATCTCCCTACATCAGTGTAAACTCATGTTTAGCTGTATATAGACATAGATGGTTACATATACAAATACATATTTATAAGTATTTATATAGACACACATACGTGCGTGTGTGTACACAGGCTAGTATACACACATATATTTGTTTGTCAGCTGAGAGGGCTTGGAAGGAGTGACACACCATTAGCAAGAAGCACACCTAGCACCCAGACTTTGGTTTCTAATACCATTTTAAAATCAAAGAGACTGGGGCTCCTTGGAGAAATGGCTGACTAAAGTTGGGAAAGAAAATATACAAGATAAGCCTATATCATGTTAAAGTTCCAGGAAGTGAAAAGGTGATTTTTAAAAAAAGATAAGGCAATGTCAAAAGGACACAGGGGTCAAATGAAGAGCTCCCAGTGGCCAAAGCTGAAACAATTTGAGCAAAATAATAATAGGAAAAATGGTACTAGATTATAACCCAAAGTATGAAATACCCACCAGTCCATACTGTTGTAAATGAGTGAATAAATAAATTGGGGAGAAGAGAAAACTCTCCCTTGCACAAAAATTCCAAATAATTCACATAGATGTTCGACCTTCGAGGAGGTAGAAGTTAATTCCCACTCCTTAAGTGTGAATCATACGTAGTCATTTTCTTCCAAAAAGATACAGTTATGGAAAGGAGGAAAAGAGTAATTTCATGGTGGGGAAACCTGACGAACATTACCTCAGCCAGGTAACCACCGTTAACACCAACCACGATAAGTCGTGTTGATGGCAGGTTCCCCTTGACATGTGAAAAAAATGAGACTTGACCGTTGTGTTCCTCCACTCCACAACAGACGATTCCAATCTAATCGTGAGAAACAAAGACAAATCTCAATCGAGGGTCGTTTTATAAAATACCGACCAGTTCTCCTCAGCACCCCACAAGAGTTTAACTCCATTTACCTCTCCCTCCCCACATTTGGTGCAGTTTTTGTCATTCACTTTATTTCTACAACTTTTAAATTCTAGGAGACAATATTGCTGTCATTTTAAGCAATCAATGCTCGTTTAAACGCACACTACATATGTATGTGTGTGTGCGTATGTATTTCTCTCACCCTTTCTTGTGTTTTACATTTCCTCCTACATTGCCATGCTTCCGTCCTGGATCATTCCCTGCAGCCTGACACCCTCTTTAATTGTGGTTATGGCGATGTCAGAACTTATCAAGTCATACGCGCTATTTAAAGACCCCAAGATGTTGGTGATCGCTCCCTCCAGCCACTCCTTCCCCCCCGCCTCGTCCCTAGCAACCACTGATCTGTTTTCTTGTCACTGAAGATTTTTTTTGCATATTCTAGAATTTTCTATAAAAAGAATGATATTGTGTGTACTCTTTGGGTCTGGCCGCTTTCAGCAGAATTGCGCTGTGTGCCTCACTCCGTGCGCGTCACTAGTGAGTTCTTTTTCACTGCTAACTAGTGTTCCATGGTACGGATCGCCGTCATTTATTTGTTCGTTCACCTGTTTATGGACTCCGGGTTGTTTTCAAGTTTTTTGCATTGCAGACAAAGCTGGTGTAAACACTAGTACAAGTGTTTGTATGGATACGTATTTGCTTTTCTCTAGTGTAAATACCGAAGACTGGAATGGCTGGATTCTATGGTAGGTGTGTGTTTAACTTTTTAAGAAACTGCCAAACCGTCCTCCAGGGTGGCTGTGCCACGGCACGTTTTCCATCAGCAGCGTGCGAGAGTTTCACCTGCTCCACTTTCTCACGAACACTGGAGGCGGCCAGTAAGTCTTTTCGAATCTTAGCCCTTCCGGTGGGTGCGATGCTGTCCTTGTGGCTCTCACTGGCGCTTCCCTAATGACCCCTGAGATGAGTGTTTCACGTGCTCAACCTGTGGCAGCTTCTTTAGTCACTTGAAGGAAATTGCTTTGTTTTTGTTTGTCCAGAAATGCCTTTATTTTGCCCTCACTTTTGAAAGCGAATCTCGCTGAGCATATAATTAAACAATAATCGCTTCCTCCCAGCACTTTGCAGATAATGTTCTCCCATCTTTTGACTTCCATTGTGGCTGCTGAAAAGAGAGCTTTCGGTCTGATTCTAGACCCCTTGTCATGACCTGCTTTTCTCTCCTTCTCCTGTTTATCCTGTTCGGAAACTGTTTCTCTCTCTGACTCTCTTACTGATCATCACTGTCTCTGATCTGTTTTGGAAATTCTCACCCATAGTCCCTGAGTATTGCAGCTCCTCCTCCCTTCTGGAATTCCTAATAAGGTTTATGGAAGATCTCCTTTGCTCCTCCCTCCCTCGCAGTCTTTCGAGTTTTCACTATATTTGCCTCTTCTTAATGCGTCTGGGTACTTTTATCTTCTCCAGATTTACCTTCTCTTTCCACCCGAGTACTATCTGCCCTTTAACCCTTCTATGTTTCCGCTTCGTTTTTAATTTCCAGGAGTTCTGTTTGGTTTCCCCTTCAACTCTATCTAGTCCTTCTCGAAGATCTGCCCCTATGTCAAATGTTTGATGTCTTTTGTGTTTCTTAAAACATATCTTATATTTTGTATCTGATAGTTCTGGTAGCGATCTTGTGGGTGGGCCTGATTCCGCGGTGTACCGTTTCTGCTGATTCACACGCAGAGCGCCCCATCGCCGCCTCTGTCTGAGGAGCGTGTAGTGGACTCATATTCTTTGGACATTCAGCTCTGTGGGAACTGAGGCCTGGGTGAAAATGGGTTCTTCCTGGGGAAAAAAATCTCTCATTTGCTTCTGCTAGGCAGTTGGGGGCACTACAAACCCAGAATCACTAACTAAATTTTAGGCTTGAGATTTTTTTTTTTTACACACATTTATGTAGCATCACTTCCAAGTGAACACAGCCCCAGATTTCGAGACACATATCCTCATTGTCTTCCTCTGTTGTTGGCATTTTCCCAGTCCATCCACAGGGAATCCCAGCTTTCTGTGGAGATTTCCAATACAATGTTCCTGCCCCTTCAGGCCTCGAGTTTCAATTCCTGTCCTCTGCATTTTGCTAAGCCACCAGTGACAGACAGCTGTCCCCACACAAACACCAGCTCCAGCTGGAATTTTTCTGAAATGGAACTTTCTTCTTGTTTCTGATAATTTCCATTCCTTTTCTGACAACATTGCCATGCCTTTAAAAAGAAAAATGCTTTTTGTATTTCATCCAGCATTTTAAATGCTTTATACTAAGAAGGTTTCTCCAGACAGCAGGCAATAGATTATTTACATTTTTTACCCATCTGGAGTTTATTTTTATACGTGGTGTGAGGCATAGGTCTAAGGACTCTAATATCATTTTCAGGGTTTCTCATTTTTCCTCAGAAGTGGTATCTCTAAATCAACTTTTAAAACAATGTTTCCTCCCTATTTTCTGTTGCTCTTTGCCAGCTGGATATCTAAAAGAGTCATGGAAACCTACTTTTAAGTGAAATATCCCTAAAATAAAAACTATAATATTTCTGGTTCCTTTAGTGACTCTGGGTTTTTTACTCCTGTGTGTTGCTTATGAATAAATAAAAAATTTTCTCAAAATCTATATAATGAAGTTTTTCTAACAATCTAATTTTATCCTTTGATCAGAGGCAAATGGAAGCTAGGTTTTCTGGCATACAGATGAAGAAAGCTTGGGTCAACAGCATTTTACATTAAAAATCATAAATTTGAAAGAAGGAAGAATTCATAACTTTGGATTCTCAAAACTAGAAATCATGCTGGGATATAATTTAAAATCAGTTTACAGACCAAGTCAATTTTCTCTCAGCCAAATTCATATCAGTGGATGGAAAACAGAGAATGTTACAAAATGATCTAACCCATGTTTTTCATAAATTTTAATGTAAATGGAGAGAACACACTGCTGAGACCCTTTCACAGACAGACAGACAGACGTTAGAGAATACCTGTTACAGTTTTCACAACATAAATTTATATTTTCTTTTTTCATTTTATTTATTTATGTTAATTATATTTTATTGATTATGCTATTACAGTTGTCCCAATTTTTCCCCCTTTGCCCCCCTCCATCCAGCACCCCCACTCCCTCAGGCAATCCCCACACCGTTGTTCATGTCCATGGGTCATGCGCATAAGTTCTTTGGCTGCTCCCTTTCCTATCCTGTACTTTACATCCCTGTGGCTCTTCTGTAACTGCCTATTTGCACTTCTTAATCCCCTCACCTCCTCACCTACTCCCCTACACACCCCATTCCCATCTGGCATCCATCGAAATGCTCTCTGTATCCATGATTCTGTCTTTGTTCTTACTTGCTTAGTCAGTATTTTAGATTTAATTGTAGATAGATTTGTATTTTTTGCCATTTTATTGTTCATAGTTTTGATCTTTTTTTTCTTAAATGAGACCCTTTAACATTTCATATAATAATGGTTAGGTGGTGATGAACTCCTCTGGTTTTTCTTGTGTGGGAAGCTCATTATCTGCCCTTTGATTCTAAATGATAGCTTTGCTGGGTAGAACAATCTTGGCTATAGGTCCCTGCTTTTCAAGACTTTGAATATCTCTTGGCAATCCGTTCTAGCCGGCAAAGATTCTTTTGAGAAATCAGCTGACAGTCTTATGCAAACTCCCCTGTAGGTAACTGACTTCTTTACTCTGGCTGCTTTTAAGATTCTCTCTTTATCTTTAACCTTTACCATTTTAATTATCATGTGTCATGGAGTGGACCTCTTTGCATCCATCTTGTTTGGGATTCTCATGCTTCCTGGATTTGCATGTCTATTTCTTCCACCAAATTAGAGAAGTTTTCTTTCATCATTTTTTCAAATACATTTCAAATTTCTTACTCTTTTTCTTCTTCGAGCACCCCTTTGATGTGAATGTTGGACCTCTAGAACTTGTCCCAGGAACTGCTTATACTGCTCATTTTTTGGGGGGGGGGGGTTTCTTCTTGTTCTGACTGGTTGTTTTTAGCTTCTTTATGTTCTATATCATTGATCTGATTCTAGGGTTCATCCACTCTACTGTTGTTTCCCTGTAAATTGTTTTTTATTTCAATTATTGTATCCTTCATTTTTGACTGGATCTTTTTTATGCTTAGTGAGGGTCTCCTCACTAAGTTCCTTGAGCATGCTTATAATCAGTGTTTTGAATTCTGCTTCTGATAGATTGCTTATCTCCATTTCATTTAGCTCTTTTTCTGGAGTTTTAAATTGTTCTTTCATTTGGGCCGTGTTTCTTTGTCTCCTCATTTTGGCAGGCTCCCTGTGTTTGTTTCTATGTATTAGGTAGAGCTGCTTTGACTCCGTGTGTTGGTAGTGTGGCCTAATGTAGTAGGTTTCCTGTAGGAACTGTGGCACAACCTCCCCTATCACCCAAGCTGGGTACTCGAGGTGCACCCTTTGTGTGGGCTGAGTACACCCTCCTCTTGTAGTTGAGCCTTAGTTGCTGTTGGCAGATCAATGGGAGGGATTTACCCAGACCAGTCATCTGCAAAGTTTGACTATGACCACTTACCACCAATCTCTGCCCTCTGTGGAGGATCAGCTGTGCAGGATGGTGGTGCTTTGACATGGTCTGTAGCTGTCCACTGGGTGCCCTGGCCCTGGAGTTTCCTGGGTGGTGCAGGCCAAGTTTAGCTCCCACCCATGTTCTGCCTCGAGCCACCCTGCCTGAGCTATAGAGCAATCTGAGATGGCTGCTACTTGTGTTGGGCTTGGAGATTTCCAGGAGAAGCCAAGTTGTGAATCTAGACTGGCTGCTGCTAGTGCCAGGCCTGGGGCTTACTGAGGCCAGCTGTTTCTTATTTGAAATAATTTTAGGAAGTTACGAAGCATGAGTCAAGACCAGCCATTTATATGGAAAAAGCAGCTTGAGTGGGCCTGTAATTGAGGTGGGGCAGATTCTCTGGGGCTCTCCAAGGTGGGTCAAACAGTGTTAGCCAGGTTGATGGAGTCTCGGATACAGCACCAGCTTGCTGACTCTGTGGGAGCAGGGTTTAGAAGAGGGACAATAGCCTCTGCTCACTTTGATGCCAGCCACTTTAGTTCCTCCCTATATGTCACCGCTGACTTTCAAGCTACTACCCCAGTGCTAGAGCTCAGAGAGGGGGAATCTGAGTGGGTGAGTTCTTGTGTGGATTCTTTAAGAGGAGCTACTTGGGGCTACAGAAGTTTCTTCCACCAACTCAGTCCCTGCTGGTTTTTGTAGCCAGCAGTTGTGGGGACTTACCTGCCTGTCACTGGAACTCTGAGCTGGGAAGCCTGATGTGGGGTTGGGACTCCTTGCTCTGAGATATTCCTCCCAAATTTTTATCTACCACACGTGGATGAGGGACCAGCCCATTCCACATCTGTGCCCCTTCTAGCAGTCTGGATGAATGTGGTTTCTTTAATTCCTTAGTTGTCAGACTTCCATTCAACTCAATTTCTGATGGTTGTGAGTGATGGTTGTTCTATATTTTAGCTGTAATTTTATGTGGTTGTGCAAAGAGGCAAGCCATGTCTGCCTATGCTGCCATCTTGACCGGAAGTCTAAATTTATATTTTCAATCATGTTAAATTGTTACTTGAGTAGACAATCTCAAGGAACAATAATTTCTGAAGCTCTATAAACACTGTTTTTTATTTGATTAGTTCTCAGTCAAACTAAAAATATCAAAGAAGATCTCTAGAACAAAGCTCTTTATTTAAAATATCAATCCTGCTTAGAAGGAAAGATACAGAGGCAAGTTAAACATATATTTTTAATGCTTTTTAAATTTTAATCAGTGAACACAACTCATGAAGGAAAAAAAATACTTCCTACTTATTTTATGAAGGTAAAATTTGTATACAATAAAATGCTCAAATTTTAATGAGTTTTAACAAGAATATATATCCAAGTAATCATCGTGATCAAAATATTAAACATTTCCATTACACAAGAGCATTCCGTGGTGCCCCGTTCCAGTCACCTCCCCGCAAGAGGTAACCACTATTTTCATTTCTATTGCCACAGCTTAGTCTGTGTGGATTATACACTGGAAAACTTTTCTGTAAAGGGATAGATAGAGTATGTTAGGCTTTACAGGCTACACATGACTTCTGTCACTACTGTTTCTCCTCCTCTTCTTTCTTCTTTACAACCTTCTACAAATGTAAAAAAATGTTCTTAGCTCAAGGTCATACAAAAACAAGCATTGGGCTAGATTGTAACGTTGTTTTGGCTTCTTTCATTTAACATGCTTTTAAGATTCAATACATGTTATCAAACGTATCAATAGTTCGTTCTTTTTACTGATTTTTCTGTATTTGTCTCCTTCTCTTTCATGTATTTCTACTTTTATCTCTATTTTTTCCTTTATCCTCCTTACTTTGAGTTTAATTTGCTCTTCTTTTTCTAGTATCTTAAGGCAAAAGCTTAGATAATTGGTTTTAAAACTTTCTTCTTTTCTAATATTAACATTTAAAGTTACACATTGCCTTCTAAGTGTTGCTTTAGCTCTATTCCTCCAATTTTCATGTTATAATTTCATTATCATTCAGTTCAAAATATTTTTGAATATCCCTTGTAATTTCTTATTGACCTTCAGGTTAAAAACGTGTTTTTTAATATCCAAATGTTTGGGGATTTTTCCAGTTTTTTAATTTTATTTTTGTTTGTTTCTAATTTAATTCCATAGTGATCAGAGAATATACTGTGTATGGTTTCAGTCCTTTGGCATTTGTCGAGACTTGTCTTATTGCTCAGCACATGGTCTATCTAGGTAAATGTCCTTTGTACGCTTGAAAAGAAAATGTATTCTGAAGTTGTTGAATCAGTGTTCTATAAATGTCAGCTAGGTCAAAATGGTTGATAATGTTGTTCAAATCTTTTGTATCCTCACTATTATGTTTGTACTTGTTTTATCCATGACTGAGAAGACATAACAATTTAAGATATGTACATGGACTTGTATCAGTTAGCTCAGGCTGCTATAACAAAATACCACAGAGGGGGTGGTTTAAATAATACACATTTATTTCTCCCAGTTCTGAAGGCTGGGACGTCTAAGTACCGAAGTGCTAGGAGACTCAGTGCCTAATGAGAGCCCTCCTCCGGGCAGTCACCCTTCCTGCCACAGCCTCACATGCAGGGGGAAGAGTGCTGGTCTTTTCCTCTTCTTATAAGGACACTACACCCATAGGGGGCCCACCCTCATGGTCTCATTTTAACCTAACCACCTCCCTAAGGCCCTACCTCCAAATACCATCATTTTGGGGGTTAAGTCTTCAACATATAAATTGGGGGGGACACAAATATTCAGTCCAAAACAGTACCAAATAACAAAGCTTTCAAATACATAAAACAAAAAATTAACAGAACTATTAGAAGAAGTTGAATCCACAATCATTGGAGATTTCAACCCTCTCTCTCTTGAAAAATTGATCCTTTAGCACTCAGAATGGCATCTTTATCTCTAATAATGCTCTGGTAAGTCTATTTTTTTTCTAATATTAATTGGCTGCACCAGCTTTCTTATACTTCCAGCCAAGATAGAGTAACAGGGACCAGATTTACCCTCTCACTTCCAACAAAACAGCAAACAAACAAAAATAGACACAGTGCGTGACATAGAACTTTTAGAGACACTGGACATCGGGCAACAAGGAACAGTGAACCCTAAGAGATGGGAAACAAATGAGGTGAGCCCTGTGGTTACCCCAACTTACTCTCTTGAGAGAGTTTGCACAACATGGTGTAAGTCGGGGGAAATTTGACACAACCTAGAGCTGCCCTGAGTTGAGAAGAGGAAACCAAGACTCTGGAGACAAAGGCACCTAGAGGTTATAGGACAGAGCAGGAGAGAGTGGAGAGCTGCAGGGGTGGGGGCCCTGAGGATTTACAGAGGATCCCAGTCCAGTTTTCAGCAGAGGACTGGTCAAAAGATGTACGTGAAGAAACTCTCTGAGACTGGAGAAGGAACTGTCACATGGATTAGAAGGAACGGTGCCTGGCGCTCACACAAGCCAGACTGGAAAATTCTAAATTCAGCAGGCATTGGACAGAGCACCCAGGCAATGCATGGAATGACTCAGAGTGGGGAATAATTAGCCTTAGACTGAGCACTTCTGCAGACCTACATAGCACATCATAAAAGCAAGATCTAAAAGGATCAAACTGTTTAAAAATAACTTAGTTGCATCCCAGAACAATGTTCAAGAAGAATTAAAGGGTCCTCCTTTTTTTCCCCATCAAGTCTGTCCATTTCTACCTTTTTAAAAAAGATTGATTCTAGAGAGTGAAAGGGAGAGAGGGAGAGAAACATCGATCGGTTGCCTCCTGCCAGGACCTCCACTGGGGAGCACACTCATGACCCAGGCAGGTGCCCTGACCGGGACACCCTCCGGTTTGTAGGATGACGTCAAAACAGCTGAGCCACACTGGCCAGAGATGTCCATTTCCACCTTTTAATGAACATATTTAGTCCAATTGCAATTAATGTAACTATAGCTATGGTTGGACTTTAGTTAACCATCCTGTTATTTGTTTGCTATTTATTCCCTATGTTCTTTTCTCCTGGTTCATTTTCTATCTTCTTTTGGATTTATCAAGTATTTTTAGTATTTCATTTTTATCTTCTCCACTGGTATTTTTAAAAATACAGTTTTATGAATATGTAATTCACATGCCGTACAATTCACCTAACTAAAGTATACAATTCAAAGGTTTTTAGTATATTCAGAGAGTTATACAACCATTACCACAATCAACTTTGGGACCTTTTCCTCACCCTTTCAAAAACACCTCATACCTTTGCTCTCCTTCCTTCAGCTACCAGCTCTCTCCCAGCCCTAGTCAACCAACTTTCCGTGCCATGTAGAATTGCCTAACCTGGACATTTCATATAAATGGAATCATACAATATGTGACCCTTTCTTGTCTGTCTTCTTCCATTTAGCATAATGCTTTCAAGGTTCATCCACATTGTAGCATGTGCTAATGCTTCATTTTTTATTGTCAAATAATATTCCACTGTATGAGTATACCAAGTTCTGTTTATCCATTCATTTGTTGAAGGATGCTAAGTTGTTTCAACTTTTTGGCTACAACAAATGATACAGCTATAAACTTTTGTGTATGAGTTTTGTGTGAACATATGTTTTCATTTCTCGTGGGTATATATATCTAGGAGTTTAAGTGTTGGATTCTTATGGTAACACTGTGTTTAAACTTTTGATGAACTGCCAGATTGTTTTCCATAGTGACCCATTTTACATTCCACCAGCAATGTGTAAGGATTCCAGTTTCCCAAATCCTTGCCAATACTTATTATCTGTCTTTTTTTATTTTAGCAGTCCTAGTGAGTGTAAAAGTATATCTCGATGTGGTTTTGATTTGCATTTTCCTGCTGGTGAATGATGCTGAAATCTTTTTACATGCTTACTGGCCAATAGTACATCAGCTTTGAACTCTGTAGGCTTTTTACCTATACCTCTTTCTATTGTTTTTTAAGTATATTTTATTGATCATGCTATTACAGCTGTCCCATGCTTTCTCCTCTTTCTCCCCCTCTGCTCTGTACCCTACCTCCCATCAGCATCCCCCACCTTAGTTCATGTCCATGGGTTGTACAAGTAAGTTCTTTGCCTTCTCTATACCCTATACTATTCTTACCCTCCCCCTGTCTATTTTGTACCTGCCATTTATGCTTCTTATTCTCTGTGCCTTTTCCACCATTCTCCCCATCCCAATCCCCATTGATAATCCTCCATGTGATCTTCATTTCTGTGATTCTGTTCCTGTTCTAGTTGTTTGCTTACTTTGTTTGTTTTCTTTTTTTAGGTTCATTTGTTGATAGCTGTGAGTTTGTTGCCATTTTACTGTTCATAGTTTTGATCTTTGTCTTAGATAAGTCCCTTTAACATTTCATAAAATAAGGGCTTGGTGATGATGAACTCCTTTAACTTGACCTTATCTGAAAAGCACTTTATCTGCCCTTCCATTCTAAATGAAAGCTTTGCTGGATAGAGTAATCTTGGATGTAGGTCCTTGCCTTTCATGACTTGGAATACTTCTTTCTAGCCCCTTCTTGCCTGCAAGGTTTCTTTTGAGAAATTAGCTTATAGTCTTATGGGAACTCCTTTGTAGGTAACTGTCTCCTTTTCTCTTGCTGCTTTTAAGATTCTCTCCTTATCTTTAATCTCAGTGATTTCATGAGGATGTGTCTTGGTGTGTTCTTCCTTGGGTCCAGTTTCTTTGGGACTGTCTGAGCTTCCTGGACTTCCAGAAGTCTATTTCCTTCACCAGATTGGGAAACTTTTCCTTCATTATTTTTTCAAATGAGTTTTCAATTTCTTGCTCTTCCTCCTCTCTTTCTGGCACCCCAATGATTCAGACGTTGGAATGTTTAAAGTTGTCCCAAAGATTCTTGTTTATCCATTCATTTGTTGAAGGATGCCAAGTTGTTTCAACTTTTTGGCTACAACAAATGATACTGCTATAAACTTTTGTGTATGAGTTTTGTGTGAACATATGTTTTCATTTCTCTTGGGTATATATATCTGTACTCTTTTTTTTTTTAATTCTTGTTTCTTCATTCTGTTCTGGTTGAATGTTTATTTCTTCCTTCTGTTTCAAATCGTTGATCTGAGTCCTGGTTTCCTTCCCTTCAGTGTTGATTCCCTGTAAGTTTTTCTTTATTTGACTTAGTGCTTTATTTTACTTAGTGGTTTCTCTAAGTATTACAATATTCATAGTCTTCACTTCTCCCTCTGTTTTGCATCTGTACTCAATCATTTCTGTGAGCATTCTGATTACCAGTGTTTTGAACTCTGCATCTAATAGGTTGGCTATCTCCTCATCGTTTAGTTCTTTTTCTGGAGTTTTGATTTGTTCCTTCATTTGGGCCATATTTCTTTGTCTCAGCACGCCTGTTACTTTGTAAGGGGCAGAGACTTATGTAATCACTAGGGCAGGGCAGCCCACTTCGCTGTGTTGTGGTGCTGTATGATGAGGAGGAGGAGTCAGAGAGGGAAAAATGACACTGCTCAGCTCTTACCCCACCTTCAGTCACTTCCCCCCACCAACCCACAAGCAAATTGGGCCCTTCTGGTGCTGTTTCCCGGGTGGGCGGGTTTGTTTCTAGGACCCTGTGGGTTTCTCCAACAAACTCTCCTGTGAGACTGGCAGTTTCTCCCACCTGCAACTTCCATAGATTTTTACAGCCAGAGGTTCTGAGGCCTTACTTTGCCTGCCTTGGAACCCTGGGTTGCACTGTCTGTCTCACACACCAGTTGTTCCTCCTGGTTTATCCTCATGTTATTGTGGGATTGTCTGGTCTGCCACCTTGCCGCCCATCCTTTCTGCCTGAATTGCCTGTCTCTGCCCCTCCTACCAGTCTGGATGAATGTTTCTCCTTTGACTCCTTGGTTGTCGAACTCCCACACAGTTCGATTTTCTGGCAATTTTGGTTGTTTTTTGTTTTTAAATTTGTTGTCGTCCGTCTTTTGTTATGTGAGGAAAAAAAGTGTATCTACCTACACTTCCATCTTGTCCCTCTTTCTATTGTTACTCAGTGGTTTCTCTAAGTATTACAATATTCATCTATGACTTACCATAATCTTGGCTGAATTTATATTATACCACATTATATATGAGATAATAAACACTGATCCAGTTCCATTTATATCCCATTCTGTCCCTTATGGTACTGTCATGTTTTACCTCTGTATATTTTATAAACACCACAGTACATTGTTACTGTTAACAAATGACTTCTGAAGAATTTTTAAAATGAAAATAGTTGTTTTGCATTTAAGTGTGTGTGTGTGTGTCTTTTCCAGTACTCTTTATTCCTCCCTGTAGATCCAATTTTCTGTCTGATAATACTTCTCTTCCACCTGAAGAACTTCCTTTAGTAGCTCTTGTGTAGTTTGTGGGCAATTAATCCTTTCAGCTTTTGCTTATCTAAAAATGTCTTTACTTCACTTTGATTTTTAAAATATATTTCACTTGATATAGAATTCTAGGTTGACAATCTTTTTTCTCTGCCCTTATAGAGACATTTCATTGTCTTCTGGGCTCTATTATTTCTATGAGTAGTCAGCTGACATTTTCATCATTGTTCTGTATATAATGTGTCTTTTCCTCTGGCAGCTTTTAAGCTTTTTCTTTGTTATATTTGATTTTCAACAGTTTTACCATGGTGTGCACAGGTGTGATTTTCTTTGTATGTATCTGAGCTTCCTGGATCTGAGTTTGCTATGCATTTCTAATCAAATTCAGAGTGTTTTCAAGCAAAACTTCTCTAAATAGAATTAAAATGTTTTCTGATCCATTATATTTCCCTCCTTCTTACGGGACACCGATTGCATTGGTGTTATCCCTCGATGCTGTCTCACAGGTTACTATTACGCTGTTCTCTTTCTTTTCAACCTTTAAAAAAAAAATCTCTGTTCTTCAGATTGTTTATATTGACCTGTCTTCAAGTTCCCTAATCTTTGATTCTGTATTGTCCAATCTGCTTATTTTTAATCGAGATGGACTTTGCATACCATAAAATGTACCTTCTTAAAGTGCACAGTTAATTAGTAGTTCTTAGTATATTTGCAAAGCTCTGCAATGACCATTGCTATCTAACTCCAGAATATTTTCATCACCTTAAACAGAAACCCCATAGCCATTGGCAGTCACTTCTTAGTCTCTCCTTCTGCCATCCCTGGGAGACTAACCTACTCTGTTTCTATGAATTCGCCAGCTTCAGACATTTCATATAAATGGAATCACAAAATATTTGGCTTTTTGTGCCTGACTTCTTCCACTTAATCATAATTTTTCAAGGTTCATTCATGTTGTAATGTGGATGGGTATGTCATTCATTTTTATGCCCAGTTAATATTTCATTATATGGATATGCCACATTTTGTTTATTTGTTCACTAGTTGATGAAAATTTGGGTTGTTTCTGCTTGTTGGCTATTAAGAATAATGCTGGTATTCATGTACACATTTTTATGCTTTTATTTCTCTTGAGTATATACTTGGGAGTGGAACTGCTGGGTCATATAGTAACTCTCTGTTTAACTTTTTAATGAACTGCCAAACTGTTTTTGGCAGCAGCTACACCACCTGACATTCCCACCAATATTGTATGAGGGTTCCAATTTCTCCACAGCTGCACCAACATTTGTTATTGTCCTTTTAAAATTATTATTATAACCATCTTTGTGGGTGTAATTCAGATATCTCATTATGGTCTTGATTTGCATTTTCCTGATGACTAATGATGTCAAACATTTTTTCATGTGCTTATTGAGCATTTGCAGATCTTTGGAAAAATGTTTATTCAGATCCTTTGGGTTATTTTGGATTAGAAATAACCTAATTTTTAAATTAAGTTATTTGTCTCTATTATTGAGTTGTAAGAGTGCTTTATATAGTCCTGGCTGGTGTGGCTTAGTGGATGGAATGTTGGCCTGCAAACCAAAAGGTTGCCAGTTGTATTCCCAGTCAGGGCACGTGCCAGTGTTGTGGCCAGGTCCCCAGCTGGGGGCACGCAAGAGGCAATCAATTGGTTTATCTCTTTATCCCTCACACGTTGATGTTTCTCTCCCTCTCTTTCTCCCTCTCTTCCCCTCTCTCTAAAAATAAGTAAATAAAATCTTTTTTTTAAAGAACAGTGCTTTATATATTCTTGGTACAAGCCATATGTCAGATATATGATTTACAAATATTTTCTCAATCTGTTGGTTGTCTTTTCATTTTCTTGATAATATCCTTCGGTGCACAAAAGATTTTAATTTTGATGCAGTCCAATTTACCTGTTTTTTTTCTTGGTTGGTTGTAATTTAGGTGTAACATTTAAGAAGCCATTGCCTGATCCACAGTTATAAAAATTTATCTCCTGTATTTTATTTCAAGAGTTCGATAGCTTTAGCTTCTACATTAAGATCTTAAGTCCATTTTGAGTTAACCTTTATACATGGTGTGACAAAGAGTTCAAACTCATGCTTTTGCGTGTGGAGAATCAGTTGTCCCACCACCATTTGTGGAAAAGACTGTTCTTTCCCCATTGAATGATCTCGACATCCTTGTGGAAAATCAATCTACCGTAGACTTTCAATTCTATTCCATTTATCTGTATGGCATCCCTTATAACAGTACCATACTTTTTTGATTACTGTAGCTTTGAAGTAAGTTTTGAAATTAGAAAGTATATGTCCTCCAACTTTTTTCTCTGTTTTCAAAGTAATTTTTTGTTTGTTTGTTTTTTTGCTATTCTGGGTCTTCTGCAGTTCTCTGTGGATTTTAGGATCATCTTATCTATTTATGCAAAAGAGGTAGTTGAAATTTTGATGGGGATTGCATTGAATCTCTAGATCAATTTGGAGAGTATTGCCATCTTAACAATATTAAGTCTTCCAAACCATGAAAACAGGATTTTAAAATTTATTTAAATCTGTTTTAATCTCCTTCAACTATGTTTTATAGTCTTCCATGTAAAAGTCTTACAATATTTTATGAAATCTATACCTAAACTTATATCTAAGTATTGTATTGATTTTTTAGAAGATTTTTATTTATTTATTTTTAGAGAGAGGGGAAGGCAGAGAGAGAGAGAGAGAGAGAGAGAAACATCAATGTGCAAGAGAAAAATCAATGGGTTGCCTCTCGCGTACCCCCAGCTGAGGACCTGACCCATAACCCAGGCATGTGGCCTGACTGGGAACTGAACCAGTGACCTTTCAGTTCACAGGATAGCACTCAGTCCACTGAGCCACACCAGTCAGGGCTGTATTCATTTTGATGCTATTGTAAATAGAATTGTTTTCTCAATTTCATTTTCAGAGTTCATTGCTAGTATATAAAAATAAAATTGACTTTTGTATATGATTTGAGTCCTGCACCCTTACTTAACCCATTTACTAGTTCTAATAGTTTTTTAGTGAATTCCTTAGCATTTTCTGCATACATTAAGTTATCTACACATAGAGATATGTTTACTTCTCCCTTAACAATTTTGATGCATTTTATTGATTTTTTCTTGCCCAACTGTCCTGGCTAGAACCTCTAGTACAATGTTGGATAGAAGTGGCAAGTGAACATCCTTCTCTTGTTTCTGATTTTAGAGGGAAAACATTCAGTCTTTCACCATTAAGTTAAATGTTAGCTGTGGATATTTCAACAACGTCCCATATAATATTGAGGAAGTTCTCTTCTATTCCTAGTGTGTTGAGTGCTTTACCATGAAAAGGGGTTGGATTTTGTCATGTGTGCTTTTTTGTGCCTATTGAGATTATCATGTAGCTTTTTTGGGGGGTGTGTATTTATATGGTATATCACATTAATTGGTTTGGAGACATTAAATTAACCTTTGGATTGCATTCCTGGAATAAATCCCCACTTGTCCAAGGTGTATAATTCTTTTTATATGTTGCTGGATTCAGACTGTTAAAATTTTGTTGAGGATGCTGGCATCCATATTTATAATAGATATTAATTTTTGCTCAGCTCTTTTGGGCTCCTAGCTGTTATCTCCCCCTCTTTGCAGCCTCTCCACTCATGCAGTTTAGGGGTCTGCCAAAGATCCGAGAAATGTCTGTATATAGATTCAGTGCATCCCCTTTTGTAGCTCCCTCCTTTGGAGATTTTCCTCCTTCATTTCCTGAGGCTCTGACAGCCCCTCGCTCTGTCCTGTGCCTCCTCCAGGTGGCTTTGCTTTCCTCTCCAGTCTCGTGCTCTGCGAGCAGAAACCGTGTGAACGCGGATCTCACCAGCATGGTTCCCCTCTTTCGAGAATCAGATCCCTCCATGTTTCGGCCTGCCTTCGTCATTCTCCAGGAGTTTCCAGTGATTTTTAAAAATATTTGGCCAGAGTTTTATCATTTTTATCTGTAAGAGGCCTAATCCAATATAAACTACTGTGCCAATACCCAAAGTCAGAACCTTGTTCCAGAACTGTTACCTTTTAACATTAGTTATTAAAACTATTCATTTATCTGTTTTATTATATAGCTAATACATATTCATATTTTAAAATTGCCAAATGATATAGAAGTATACAGAGGGAAAATTAATTTTAACTAATTATTGTACATAAATAAATCACTGAATTACCCCCTCCTAATCCCCTCTTTCTAAGATTTTTTATTTACCCTTTATAAACATGCATACACACACATACATGAATGGTGTGATACTATACATGTTATCTGGCAATCTGCTTTTTGTCACTTACTACATATTTTAGAGTTTTTCTATGAGTACCTACTTAACCTTTCATCAAATATTCATAGAGTACTTGCTATGTACCAAACACTGTTCTAGATCCTGGTGCTAAATCAGTGAACCAAACATATAAAAAAAACCTCTTGACTTCATGGAGCTTACCTTCTAGGGAAGCTGGGAAGTGGTGGATCAGAAATAAACAAAATAAATAAGTAAGGTATTAAGCGCTGTGGAGAAAATTTAAGTAAGAAACGCCATAATGAGTACTAGCTCTTTGAGAGGGGAAGGGGATCAAAGGTTTTCAAAGGGTGAAAAACAAAAGGCCTGACTCGAAGGTGATGTGTGAGCAGCCTTGGAAGAAGTGACGTAGTATGAGAAAAGAACTTTCCAGGCAGTGGCAAGAGCAAAACACTCCGCAGGAACATGCTAGCGTGTTTGGGGAGCAATCGTGAGGCTGATGTGTCCAAAGCAGAGCGAGTGAGGGGCAGTGATTGGAGGTCTTGCTCAAGGAGCCATGTAACAAGGGGCCTCACTGTAGTTATCTGTCTTCACATGACATTCCGTGGAAGTGGGTCATTGTGACCCCCTTAAGCCTCTAGCAATTTTTCTTTGGTTCATACTACACGGTGCTTCTATTGAACCTGGTTTCCAAATCAATGAATGCTTTTCTACTCTGGTAATGACCTTGTTGGCCTAGGTCTTTCTTAGTAGAGCAACAGTCCAATGATAGTTTCCCCCAAACAATACCATGCCGAGGTACTCAGGCCTAAAGGCACTGCTTTCCCTATGCTCTCTTAGACACTTGCTTTGAGCCCAGGTTCCTCCTTCCTTCATGGCGATTCCTTTACTGGAAGCCATGGTGTTCACCCCACCAGCAGACTCAGCACTCCACCCTAACATCAAGGAGCAGAGAAGAGGAGCTACAATCACCATCCCTGCCTTCTTAAGCTTGGGCTTCTCATGCAAATTGGTTTACCTTTTCCTAGAGGCCCAAGCCTCCACATACCAAGGGCATGTGCAAAAATGCTGTTTTTATGAAGCCACATAAGGCTTCATTTCACCATTTTCTAAGGGTGAGGGTTGCCTACCCATAATTAGTGGATCTGCCATAAATAATAGATTTCACTAAGGCTATGCTTCCTGAATGGAGAAGGTTGCTTTCAAGGTGAAATAGTAAATCCACCTGAGCAGAAAAGAGAGGCGACTGCCTGGTGCTTTCTTATGTACGGCTATGTTGTGATTTAATCCGTCCCTCTACTTTCAGGTATTGTTTTCTTCCTTGTTTATTATTATAAACAATTCTGCAATGAGTATCTTGGCACAAGGGCTGATATTTCTGGGGAATAGATTCTTGAAAGCACGATTGCTGGGTCAAAAGACATTTAAATTTAAAACATTCCAAAATTGCCCTACAAAGATGATTTACTGATTTTTATTCCTGTGAGAATGTCTGCTCCCCCACACCGTCACTAAATATGAAGAACCATTTTTCATTTTTGATATTAATATTGTTTCAATTTCCATATCTCTGATTACTAGTGAAGTTAAACACGTTTTTATGTTGATTGACCATTTTTCTCTTTCTGTGAACTGACTGTTTATAACCTTTGTTTATATTTCTGTTGGATCGTTTGCTCTTTCCTTTTCTTGCACACATTGTTTTCAGTTTATTCCCAGGTATTTTGAAGTTGTTGTTAACTGACGGCTACAGACAAATAGAACGGATTTTTTACTGAACATTTTATTTGGTTTTAATAGTTTTACAGTTGATTATTGTGTCTTTCCTAGGGAGACCATCATATCATTTGCAAATAATGGTTTATTGTGATTGCTGATGTATTTGGACTTTTGCCTGCTCTTTTATTCTATATTTTCTGTTGATCACGCTTCCTGATTTCATTTCCCCTTCCTGTTTTTGAGGGCTTAATAGTATATCTTTGTTCTTTTTGTGGTCTGGAAGTTCTACATTCTATTTCTATGCTCCTAGTAGTTGTCCTTGCATATTTTGTTGAATAATGAAACAAATTTTTTCTATTAATGTCAAAAATTAGCCCTGGTTGGTACGGCTCAGTGGACTGAGTGCCAGCCTAAGAACCAAAGGGTTGCCGGTTTGATTCCAGTCAGGGCACACGCCTGGGTTGCAGGCCAGATCCCCAGTAGGGGCCATGTGAGAGGGAACCACACATTGCTGTTTCTCTCCCTCTCTTTCTCTCTCCTTTCCCCTCTCTCTAAAAATAAATAAATAAAATCTTTGAAAACATTAAATTAATTAATAACTTCCCCCCAGACAAGTTAAGATTATTAGAACACCTGAAATCTACTCCTCACCCCTCCTTGCCCCTGTTTTATTGAAGTCACTTGAAATCTTAGTACCAGATTATATTTAAAACCTTTTTTCATATTGCATCTCTATTACTTAGAAATCTTTTACTTTCTGCTTTTTGCCATAGAGAATGCCCTGCTTTCTTGTTGTCACCTACCATCATTTAAAAGGTAGTAATCCTGTTTTTTAAAATAATAACTATTATTATTATTATTATTATTTTATCATTACCTGAGGACATTTTTTTTCATTGCTTTTAGAGGGAGAAGAAAAGAGAGAAATATTGATGCAAGAGAGAAGCCTTGGCCAGTTGCCTCCTGCATGTGCCTGGACCACTGGGGATTGTACACACCTGGACTGGGGAACGATCTGCAACCCAGGCATGCACCCTCGCGGGGAATCGGCCCCACAACCTTTCGGCTACAGGATGACAGTCCCATCAACCAAGTCACAATGACCAGAGCAGGAATCCTGTCTTTTAATTTTACTAATGAATGACTTCTATATTTACCAAATACATTTTTAAAGCGCTATTTCTCAGATCAGGAAAATTAAGAACAATCAGTACCTCCTAAGTCCTTCACTTTATGTCAAATGAAGATTTTAGTGGATCTTTACCTGCCTCACTCCCTCCTCGCTGATGTTCCAGTCCTTTAAAATGTACTGGGAATTTATAAATTCAACTTGCATTTCAATCATGTAAATCTTTTTTTAAGAATACACTGTTGTTCAATTCTTATGATAGATTAGGTTGGTATTAATGCTTACAACCAAATCTTTTATGTTATAATATTTCCATTTTTAAGTTCTTAATTTTAATTCACCTCTCGAGCAGCCAAAGTGTGTCCCCAAGTTGTTTACTTCAGGAGAACACATGAGCGGTACATTTTCTGTACCCTTCTCTTTAAATCTGGCATGTATTTCTTTTGTTTTTGCACCTGAGGGACACTTTGTTGGGTTCAGAATTCTTGTGTCACAACCTTTTTCACTCAAAACTGTAACCATCACTCCCTATCTTCAGCATTTAGACATGCTGAGGCAAAGCCTGAGACCAACCTGGAATTTCCCCTTTGCAACCCCACTTAATGCATGGGTCCATGTAACACTTTTCCTTCATCTTAAAAAAAAAAAAAGAATTTTTTTCATCACTAGGATATGTCCTAGCATATAGCATTTTTTTATTAATTTCCCTGGAACTCACTGATTTATTTACCCAATCATTTTTTTCAGCTCCGGAAGTCATTTCCTATTGGGTAGGTGAATATTGCTTCTGTGCATTTGATTGCAATGATGATAAATATCTCTTGGCTGGGCCCTCCTTTCCATCCTCTCTCACCAGATTGAATGCAACAACCTTCAAACTAGTCTCTCTGCTTTCACTCAGCCCCCTATTCCCTTTTCGTTCCCTAGTTCCATTTACAAACCTTGAGGGTGAGGTCCTTGACCCCTTTGTTCCTTGCTGTGAGCACTAGCCTCCCACTGCTCTGGGAATAGGATCCATGTCCTGGGCGTGGCCACTGCAGCCTGTGGTGAGTGCCCCTGCCCACTGCCTCCTCTCCCACTACTTCATTCCCCCTTGTTCCCTGGGATCCCACCATGCTGGCCTCCTCTTCCCCCTTCAGATACACCTGCTCCCGCTGCCCCACCTTCACACTTTCTGCCCTTCTGCCACCTTCTCTGTGTTCTTTCGATCTCAGCTTGCTTGTTGCTGTCCGGGAAAACTTCCTGACTCTTGCATCTCCACTCTGTTATGTCCAGAACTTTGTCTTTCTGTTCATATTTTTCAATAAGTGTTGATTTCATGTCCACTCTGTGGCAGGCACTGTTCTAGACCCTGGGGACGGACACGGACACATCAGTGAGCAAAAGAGACAAAGGTTCCTGCCCTCACGGAGCTTAATTCTACAGGCATTCCTTCATAGCACTCCTTGGAATTATTACACAGAATAATTGATTATGGAATTGTTCTACTCTGCCTCTCCCACAGAACGGTAAGCTCCTTGAGGGCAGGGGTCAAATTCACTTGCTCACTCTTGTAGCTCTGCGATACGTAAGACAATGGTTGGTATGTGATGAACACTCAATGAACATTTGATGAACAAATGGATAAGTTAAAGGTATTTGTAGATGTTGGGACTCTTCCAGTTAGAATCCATCTCAAACTAGCCTTGGCAGTAAAAGAAGGAGAGGGACATGGATCCCTCAGCTTGTTCCAGTGGGAAGTTTGTGGGCAGCTCTGGCTTTGTGCACAGCTGGATCCAGAGCCCTGCTCAGTGCCAGCGGAGCTTCCTCTGCCTTCCTCTGGGCGCTGAACTTCTCCTCGCCAGCTCCAGATGGATTTCCTCCATGTTGCCAGAGGAGATGGGTGCTAGCAGTTCCAAATTCATATGTTCTCAGCTTAGCAACACCAGGGGAAAAGCATTTGTTTTTCTCATTATCTGTATGTTTGCAGAACTCAAGACAACAGGTGATTGGTTCAGCTTAGGTCACATGACTCCCCTGGCCTGATCACTTTGTCAGAGAGAAAGGAGACTTCTGATTGGCCAAATCTGGTCAGCACACCTTTCCTTGAGGATCTGAGGGAAGTCGGATGGGCAGGACACCATGACCTTCACACCAAGATGTCTTCAGAATTCAGGAGCTATATACCCCAGAGAAGTAACAGGTGCTACCACCAAGAATAAAGAAATGGCTACTCATTCAAATGCAGTGTTTGCCCTTACTTATATTCTTTACTTTTTGCAGCTGGTGCTTTTGCATCTTTCTCTCTCCCTCTTAGTGTATTCCTCTGTTTTCTCCTGAGTAGCTGTTTCCTGGACGTGCTGCCCTTCTGCTGAGGGTAGGCGATGGAGGGAACCTTGAGCCTGCTATACGCAAAGCTACCTTCTGAGGACAGTGCCTTCAGATAGCTCTTGTATATACTGGGGAGCTCTGTCCCATAGCGATACTCCACCGGGGAAGTGTCCCAGTCTCAATCAAATCATTTGGCACCTGTGTAATCAGGACCTTAAGGCCAGGTTAGGAGAACTCCCAGACTGATTTTACATGTTCCTCAGTGGGCTCTTTATCCACAGCAGGGCTGTCCAGATGCCCAGCTCCCTGGCTGTGTTCCAGGGGTGGGCTCAGGTCAGGCTCCCCTTTGTGCATGCTCAGTGCTGGCAGCATTTGCTGCTTCCATTCAGAGGCAACAGCCCGCAGGTCCACACTGTTTGAGGGCACTGCACACTGTGGTGCCATGTAACACACAGTCAGGGTCTAGGTTCAGGTCATTGTAAACAGGTTACTTACTTGCACATCAGTCCGGTGGGCTGGTCCCACATTGGGCAAGATGTAGGGTAACTCTTCACTGGACAGGACGGTCCTGAGTTTGCAGAGCATCCAGCATCCCTGCTCCCCACCACAAAATGCAAGGACACCCCTTCATTATTAGGGCAATGAAAAATGCCCCCATGAAGTTCCTAAATACCTCCTGGGGGGTTGTTTACACACTGTTTCTCATCTCTTGAAGATTTTAAACAGGATCTACTGTTCTCTACTCCTGGCCCCCAGGTTCTGTCAGTATCCTGAGCGACCTCGCTGCCCTCCAGGACAACCCCCCCTGAGAATGCAGCAACTACCATGTCAATCCAGGGAAGGTGGACCTTTCTGTTGCTTAGAACTTTTCCAATAGCTGCTCACATTTTGGAAAACTACTAAGAGCGAAGGCCCTTGAGGTATTTCCATGCCAGACGCACTGCATTTGTAGCCTTGCAGGTCACAGTGACTTCACATCCACACACCAGCGTCTGGCCCTCATTCTGCCGCCAGGGCGGTCATGCCTGAGCACCCCCTCACCCACACACGGCTGCCTCATCACGCACCACTCTTGCTCTGTTTCTCCCCCTCTGACTGTGGGGCCTTCTTTGGACATTTTTGACGTTTGAACAGTTCTGACTTGAAACTATGTATATGGTAGGTAACATCACCTATGCATTTGTTTCAGAACAGTAAAGGGGGTGTCACAACACATTTGTTCTAGGTGGGTGTTGGGTGTGACAGAGCTGAGCACAGAAGTCTAGGAGCTCAGCAGATGTCAGCAACGAGAGGGCATGTTTTTCGGTTTGGAGCTTTCTTCCTTTCTCTAGTAAGAAACCCACAGTGAAGGCGTAACCAGGTTTATCAACCTGTGATACCCCTGGGGCCCCGAAGTGGCCATAGTTCAGCTTTCTCCACTTGCTCATCCCACAAACATCTCGCCCACACATTTACAGTCCCCGAGAGACCAGCTCTGGAGATGAGAGTCCGACGGTGACACTCACACAGGCGTGGAAAGAGGGCCCCTCCTTCCCTCAGCGGTGGCCTCAGGGCTTGCTTAAGCCCACTGCTTTTCCTGGGGTCTGCCAAGTCCTTCCATTTCTTTCTGGAAGCTGCTACAGTTCTGAAGGACACTTCCTGGACCTAGGATCCAATTCAAGGCAGACACTGTGGGCTCCCCAACCCCCTTTGCCCCAGGCCCATGTCAGCACCCGGAAATGTCACCCAGGCTAGGCTTGTCTGATCCAGCCAAGGCAGCTGCCAGAACCTCACAGCCTGGAGTTGGTCTCCACACAGCAAAGCCTACCCCTCAGCCTCTCTGGGGGCCTTCTCGAGTCCCAAAGCCCTTCTTCCATGCTGACCACCCCCCTCAGGGTACAAGGAGTCCTGTTTGTCCTGGAAAGGGAGGAGCAGAAACAGGAGGTTCCCATTTGGATTCCAAGCATGGGGCCTCTCTCACACCCCACTTGAGCCTTCTCTGGATTTCACTGGCTTATTGTGTGGCCCGCCTGTGAGTGGGCGGCACAGGACTGTGCCTGCTCTCCCTGTGACAGCCTCCAGGCCAGTGCTGACATCCCAGATGAACGGAATTCCAACTCCAAACGCAGAGATGGAGAATTCGGATTTTTTTTTTAGGGTTTCTGAGATGACAGGACTTATAGTGCTCCCCACCAGCCCTTTCCCCCAAGCCCTTCTGCTCACCGTGGCTACACGTGCCTCTGTGCTCTCTCCAGCCTTTCTTTCTTGCTCCCTCCTCCCCCACTCTCTTTCAAAATGAGCGTGTAAAGCACCAGCACCCTTAGCCTGACAGAGGCCACCAGTCCCTCCCCGGCATCCCCTGGAAGGCCTTGGTTCATCTCCCCACCCTCTCCTGCTTTAGGACATGCTTTGGTCTCAGCCAAGGGAAGTGAGTGTGCTATTTGCCTGGGTCCCAGAGTCTCTTCTGGCTCATCCCCAGTCCAGTGCCCCCTCCTCCCTTCCCTCTGTATCTTTGCCTTCATCCCTGATGCTTTCATTTGGATTTGCTTGCCAGCCCCAAACTGGCTCTTCAACTATTCTCTCCTCCAGGGCCTCTTCTCAGGCCCCCTGGCCCAAAGAGGACCTCAGTTGTCACCAAAGCCTTTGGTGACGCCCTGGAGTTCAGGAACGTGTGACTGCTGTGGAGGCAAACCCACCAGTTCTGGGGTTCGCTAGCAGTTGAGCTGGCAAGAAGAGCCTGCTGCCAGGCTCCAGGGCCCCCATTCCCTGTCTCTCATCCCTCAGTCCCAAGGAGCAGCCTGGACAGGCGCTCTGCCCACTGCAGTCTCCCCTGCCCAAGAGAAACAGTGTTTGCCAAACTCTGCTCCCATGGGCTGAGTCTGCTATAAGATGCCCTTCACTGCCACCATCCATTTACGTTTGCAGGGCGAGAGAGGGGGGAGGGTGCACGCCACAAAGCCTTGGACTGTTCTGGGTGGTCCATGAGGCTATCTGACCCTGGCTGAGGCCTGTGGGGTACCTGTAAAGATACCCAGAAATTCCAATGGACCAAACTTGCTACCAAAAAACAAATGAGAAAGGGTTATCTAGCCAGGTCCAGGTTATCTAACCCGTCTCAAGGGCCCTCAGATTAAGGGTTTATCTCTCCCCCCTCCAGGCCTCATCTATTGAGAATTTCACCTGCATCACCTCCTGCCCCCCATGTCTGTCCTCCTCTGATCCCAGCCCTGATCCCAACTTTCCCCTCTTCCTCCCTTTACCCAGAGCTGGAATGCAGGTGGATCCCCCAGATTCTTGAGGGGCTTTGTTCAGAAAAACCTGGCTAAACCGTTCCCATGGTGACTGGCTTCACCATCCCAGATTCTGCGAGCTGTGCCATGCACCTCATCAGCCAGTTCACTCCAAATGTGTCTGGAGCCCATGTACACTGTGAGAGCTCTTCCCCATGCCTCTGAGCTGGCATTACTGACAGCTGTCCGCACAGGGCCTGGGAGATGTGACTGGTTCTTCAGAAGCAAACCTGGAAAGGAGGATTTGTACCAGGTGATTTAAGGGTCCTGGGGCTGGAAGGGAGAGGGTCAAGTGAGCTGAGATACTGAGCTGAGTCCCAGGAGGGCGACTTTGACTCAATCCCACAGCAGGGCTTTGGGGCCACCCTGCAGGGTCATCCGGCCCAGGGAGCAGGGCAGCCCCATGGTCACTGGTGAAGGCTGCCGCTGCCCCATGAGCCCTTGCCTGAGCTCAGTCCCTGACAGAGACGGGGTGCAGGCTGCTGGGCTGAAAGCACTTGGGGAGCTGGCGTGCAAAAACGGTCCAGGGGAGTGTGGGAAAGCACTGACAGCACTGGCTGCAGGCACTCTGTGATTACTTCTTCAGGAGGACTCTTCATAGCTGTGACCTGCCACGTGTCTCACTTCTCTGCCATGTTCTAGCCACCACTCAGTCATCTTGCACCTGGAGCAGACAGAGGGCCTTGTGGCTCCGTAGCCGGTCCCCTGGCATCTGCTCAGAGAGCAGGAGAAACAGTACTGGACCCCAAATCAGTCCAGGCATCTTCTCTCAGCTCCTCTCCCCTCCGGGAAAACGTTCAACCCCTTAAGGAATTGTAAGTCTGTTGAGGCTGGAGTTCCCTCTTTTCTTACAAAGGCGGATATAAATCCCTTTGATGTGAGGTGTAGCAAAGGCCTGGGCCTTCCGCGTGCCTCCAGGTAGGCAAGGGTGTCTGTCGGGCAAAATTGTGCTTTACTTCATCAATTAAGTTTCTGGTGGGGATTTTCTTGTGCCCGTGGAGACTGAAACTTGCCCCCCTGCTCCAGCACCCAAGCTCTGCACCCACCACCCTTCCTTTTATGATGCTCTTTCCTTTTCCATTATCCTCTGCTGTCTCCAGACAAAGGGTCATGGAGAGGACTCCCCACATCCCCATGGGGAAGGGCGGGTGCCTCACCCCCAGCTGGGGTCAAGGCACCATGGGCTCCCATTTCAGAGTTCACCAGGCACCCTCGGCCCCAGTCGCCATCCTTCTGGTCATCATCCATCTCCCACAAACCCTCACCAAGAGAGGCCTGGCTTCCCCTTGCCATCGCTGGGGGAGCCTTGCTTAGCTGGCCATGGGAGTTGTGGTCAGTGTCCGCAGGCAGGCAATTCCCACCCTTCCATGTCTCCCTTGGCAGAAAGGTTTCTGGCTTCTGGCTGCACGTAATACACTGTCAGGTATCCTGACCCACCCCCTATCAGGTATGAGGTTTCATTAGCAAATACCAAGTTGTCTCCTGCCTACCTGGGGCCCCCAAAACCACCGTGAAACCCCATCTCCAGCCTGCAGCCCTGGCTGTGTACCCCGGGGGTATCCATAAGAAACTCCTCCACTGTGTTGACAAAAACACCCACTCAAACTGCTTTAAGTAAAAGGGGAATGCACTGGTTTGTTCATGGATAAGGCACGAGGGCTGTTGCTGCAGGCTCAGCTGGATCCAAGTGCTTACCCAGAGGGTTGGTAAACTACAGCCTGCAAGCTACATCTAGCTGGCCACCTGTGCTACACACAACTGCTGGTCGGAACACAGCCATGCTTTTTACTTACACATTGTCCACAGCTGCTGTCATTCTGCGACTGTCGTCAGTAGTAGCAGCAGAGACCGCATGGCCCACAAAACTGAAAATATTTACTACTGACCCTTCAGAGAAAAGCTTTGCCAACCCAATATCATGCAAAATCTGCATTGACCTCTTGCCCAAAGGATTGTCGGTTCCCCTCAGCCCTGGCCGCTAAACCCCACAGACTGAGAGTAGCTGAGGTGTGGTTCCCAAGTGAAAACTGGGTGTGGCCACCGGGGGAAGGCGAAAAGGCTTCCGAGCAGGCCCAGACCACAGAGGTCTGCTCTCTGGCTCTGATCTCGAAGTCTGTGCAGTGTTACTCGGTGCTGCTGCAGAGCGTCTCCCTCCGCCTGGTGCCATACCCAGTGAGACGGTCTCTGTGTGTCCTCCTGTTGTCAAACCCAAAACCAGATGAATAAGTGCCCGTGGCCCCAGGGCAACCATCATGACAGAACACAGTCAACAGCATCGTTCCCAGGGCGCCGTGTGGACTACGGCCTCTGTCTACCAGCCCCGCTGCCGCTTTTGATCTGGACTGAGCAGTCCACACACCTTTGATAAAGTTCTGTGAAATCCTCTGGGTTGGAGGGGGTTCCTGTAGGGAAGCAGCCCTACTCCTGTCAAGTACAATTCTTCTCGTAAAACAATCCTCAAAATCTCACAATTCTTTGGTGAGGATGTATCAAAACAGGAAGCCCACAAGCTGAGAACTTCTCCCACTACACCCTGACACAGATGTTGCTTTGTGATCCTTGGTGGCTTGATCCCACGCACGGAGGAGCTGTGCCACTCCGTTCTGACTGCCCATTCAGAAGACCACAGCCAAAGCACACATTTCTAAGAATGTGCCGCTCTGAGTCGTCTCCAAACAGGCTGGCTGCTGAGCGGTATTGTCCATGTAATGCATTGGGCACAGGTGTCCCACTTTATTTGGATGTCCTGTCTTGGGCCAGAGGACCCATGCCCTAATTGTCCCGAACATCTGCTCCCTCCCCAAGGCCCCAAATCGTCATGCACGGATGTTGGAGCAGTGCTTCGGGGCAACCTTTTTGAAACAGTACCAACTGCTCTCCCCATCTACTTATGAGGCACACAGCATCCCGTGCAATGCCCGACCATCAGTGTAGCCTCTGTCCTTCACAGAGTGGGATGTTCAGGCCGTAAAGAGAGCTCTGTACTCTCCCTGGCAACAGGACTCACTTCTTCCCCTTCACTAGAAACCACTGCTCACGTCCTAGTAGCTCTTTGCTGATTCCCCACCTCCATCTGGGGCAGAGAGTCAGATCTGGGTTATGTAATTCAAGGTTGTAAGTACAGCTTCTGAGGGTTGCCCCAGGCTGTCAGCCAAGCCTCTTTTCCAGACCGATTTGCCGTTCCAAATGGCCTACACTTCCTCGTTAAAAATGGTCTCAGTGACCTGAGGATGTGACCTTCTCAATACAGCAGCTGTACTCCAGGGCTGATGATAACAGCGTTGGAACTACAGGCCACTGGGGCTCCCGCCCAGCACGTCTCCTGATATCCAGTCCCGGGCTGGTAAGTGAGGCAGGCAGCAGCGCACACCTAGAAGCATGCTCCACACTCTTGTTCCTTAAATGTGTTCTTGACAATCCACTCCAGCATCCCAAACTCTAGTCTGTTGATGGAGTATTGGGCTTCACTGTCAGATGGACCAGCCTTGATGAGCAAATTTTATTATCTCCATTAACCTAATATAGCACTACCTCTGTCCTTCTGTCTTAAACCGAAGTTGTCTGTCTGACATCCTTTCCTTTGGGGAAAGAACTCTCCCTCCTCCCATGTGGTTTAGGTGGCACTGATCTCCACTTTGGGGGGTGGGGGCTGAGAGCCCAAAGGTGGGTATGTGAAACAGGCTTGCAGGTCATTCCATCGTTACAGCCATGGTGATTAGTTCAAGGATGGGCACATGACCAAGCTCGGCCGACCTGAATCTTCCCTGGGAGTTTTCTGTCACACTTGCCAAGAGAATGCTGTCTCATTCTCCAGGAGTGCAAGCTGGGGCTCCAGCGGCCATTTCATGGGCCATACAGGAAAAACTCTACAATACAAGAGAATGAGGCCAATAAGCCTACTGGGTCACAGACTAAGTAGCGATGAGAGATGGAGAGAGAGACAGAGGCAGAGACAACTTTGATCACCATTTGAGCCCCTGGACCCAGCCGTTTTCCAGGAAATAAAATATTATAACCCCCAATCTCTTATTTCATCAGTGTTTAAAATTGTAATTGAAGACAGAGGCTTCAATACCAGTAAGTAAGGAAACTTGAGAGAATAAGAAATTATTGGGATGAAGGCATTTGAGATGGGAAAGCAGTGAGCTGGATACAATTTTCTATGTGGCAAAGATTAGGAGTAAGTTGGAAGCTACAAGGAAGAGTCTGGTCAAGGTGGAGGTGTGGGTAAACACGGCTTACCTCCTCACACAATCACAGCAAAAATCACAACTAAACTGCAAAGTGACTAACACCCAGAATCATCAGGAAATCACACTGTATGGAAGTCCGAAAACCAAAGAATTAAAGATGTCACATTCAGGCTTCCGGCCAAGATGGAGGCATAGGCAGTCGCATTGTGCCTCCTCACGCAACCAAAACTAAGGACAACAAAAATTGAGAAACAAAAAACAACCAGAACAGAGAGAAATGAAATGAACTGAACGGAAGTCAGACTCCAGTACATCCAGACCGGTAAGGAGTGGCGGAGTTGGAGGCCTGCGGAGAGGGGTCGAGGGGTCCCGGCGGGAAGAAACGCTGGCTGGCAGGCGCGGGCGTGCAGGGTGCAGACGGCAGCGGACGGACCGGTGGCGGACCCTGGGCTCGGGAGGCAACTAGCAGACCCAGTGAGGGGCGCAGGGTGGCTGGCTGTCCGCAATCACACATTCGCGCACAGACAAACTAAGCGAAAACGGGCAGCGACACAGACCATGCAGCCCAGGGACCCAGCGCTGCCGGGTTTCAAAGCTTAAGAGCCCCGACTGGGAACTGAGGCCGGGAGACTCTCTCAGCCTCACAGGAAACTTCTCGGGGAAACCCGCAGAGTCCGAGAAAGTGCACAAGCCCACCGCCCGGGAACCAGTACCAGAAGGGCCCAATTTGTTTGTGGGAGGCAGTGGAGGGGACGGAAGTCCTAGAGAGAGTGGAGCAGGAGCCATTGTTCCCTCTCAGACCCCGCCCCCACATACAATGTCACAACCCAGCGACTGGGGTGCCCCGCCCCGTGAACTCCTAAGGCTCCGCCGCACTTATGTAACAGCCGCAACCAAACCAAAGGAAAATAAAAAAGATGGCTCAAACAGAATTGAAACCTCCAGAGCCAATTTTTTTAAGTGACCAAGAGATAGCCGACCTATCAGATGCACAGTTCAAAGCACTGGTGATCAGGATGCTCACAGAATTGGTTGACTTTGGACATAAATTAGATGAACAAATGCAGGCTACGATAAGAGAAATGAAGGAAAACGCACAGGGAAACAATAGTGAGGGGAAGAAAGCTGGGTCTCACATCAGTGGAGTGGACCAGAAGGAAGAAAGGAACAACCAAACAGAAAAGAATGAAGAAACAAGAATTCAAAAAAATGAGGAGAGGCTTAGGGACCTCCAGGACACCTTTAAACATTCCAACATCCGAATTATAGGGGTACCAGAAGGGGAAGAGGAAGAGCAACGAGTGGAAAACTTATTTAAACAGATATTAAAGGAGAACTTCCCCAATCTGGCAAGTGAAATAGACTTCCAAAAAGTCCAGGAAGCTCAGAGAGTCCCAAAGAAGTTGGACCCAAGGAGGAGCACGCCAAGGCACATCATAATTACATTAGCCAAGGTAAAAATGAAGGAGAGAATCCTAGAAGCAGCAAGAGACAAGGAGACAGTAACCTACAAAGGAGTTCCCATCAGACTGTCAGCTGATTTCTCAAAAGAGACCTTGCAGGCAAGAAGGGGCTGGAAAGAAGTATTCCAAGTCATGAAAGGAAAGGACCTACATCCCAGATTGCTCTATCCAGCAAAGCTTTCATTTACAATGGAAGGGCAGATAAGGTGCTTCTCAGACAAGGCTAAGTTAAAGGAGTTCATCATCACCAAGCCCTTATTATATGAAATGTTAAAGGGACTTACCTAAGAAAAAGATTAAAAATATGAACAGTAAAAAAAAGTCATCAAATGGAGGGTTAGCAACAGGGAAGTGGGAGGAGGAGAGAGGGGGAAAAGATATAGAGAATAAGTAGCATAGACAATAGGTAGAAAGTAGACAGGGGGAGGGTAAGAATAGTATGGGATATGTAGACACTAAAGAACTTATGACACATGGACATGAACTAAAGGGGGGAATGTGGGTGGGAGGGGATGGGCAGGGTGGAGGGGAGTGAAGGGGGAAAATAGCATAATCAATAAAATAAAAATATATATTAAAAAAAAGTCACATTCATTTGGATGGGTAGGAGGGGCAGAGACATGGAGTCATGGATCAGGCAGTCCCATGCCCAAATGTAGTGGATAAAAACTGGGAGGGATATCTCTGGAGCAAGGGACCCCAGCCCCACACCAGACCACCCAGCCCAGGGCTCCAGTACCAGGAAGATAAGTCCCTACAACTTCTGGCTATAAAAACCAGTGGGGGCTGGGGGAGCAGAAGAAACTGTGGGATTCTCAGGCATCTCCTCTTAAAGGGCCCACAATGGACTTAGGACTCATGTAGACTCACTCCCTTCAGGCTCCAGGACTGCAGCAGGAGCTTAAAGGGCACCAGTGTCATACAGGGAGGAACTGAAGTGTCAGGCATCAGGGTGAGTACCAGGAAACAGCCTCCTTCCAGATAAAACTCTAGAGGCCAGGCAGTGGCCATTATCCCCTTTCTGAGCCCTCCCCCACACAGAACCAGAGAGTGCTGCACCGTATGTGAGACTCCATCAACCTAGTTCACACAGGTTGCCCCGCTCTGGTGATTGATTAGCTAAGGCTCCACCCCATCCAATTTATGGGTGCATTTTTCTCAGGCCAGGCTACTAAGACAGGGAGTCACAGCAGCTCTACCTATACATAGAAACAAACACAGGGAGGCTGCCAAAATGAGGAGACAAAGAAACATGGCCCAGATGAAAGAACAGAGCAGAACTCCGGAAACAGAGCTAAGCAAAATGGGGACAAGCAATCTGTCAGATGCAGAGTTCAAAACACTTGTTATTAGGATGGTCGAGGAACTCACTGGCTACTTCAACAGTATAAAAAAGACCCAGGCAGAAATGAAAGTTACACTAAGTGAAATGAAGAAAAATGTACAGGGAATCAACAGTGGAGGGGATAAAGCCAAGAATCAAATCTAATTTGGAACATGGGAGAAAAAAATTCGATCAGAACAGCAAGAAGAAAACAGAATCCAAAAAAACAAGGACAGTCTAAGGAGCCTCTGAGACACCTTCAAAGGTACCAACACTCGAATCATAGGGGTGCTGGGAGGAGGAGAGAAAGAACAAGAAATTGAAAACTTATCTGAAAAGATAATTAAAGAAAACTTCCCTAATTTGGTAAAAGAAATAGACATACAAGTCCAGGAAGCACAAAGAGTCCCAAACAAGATGGACCCAAAGAAGACCACACCAAGACACATCATAATTAAAATGCCAACAGTTAAAGATAAAGAGAGAATCTTAAAAGCAGCAAAAGAAAAAGAAGTCAGTTACCTACAGGGGAGGTCCTTTAAGACTGTCAGCTAATTTCTCAAAATAAACTTTTCAGGCTAGAAGGGACTGGCAAAAAGTATTCAAAGTGATGAAAAGCAAGGACCTACAACCTAGATTACTCTACCCAGCAAATCTATCATTTAGAATGGAAAGGCAGATAAAGTTCTTCCCAGACAAGGTAAAGCAAAAGGACTTCATCGTCACCAAGCCATTATTATATGAAATGTTAAAGGGACTTATTTAAGAAAAAAAAATCAAAACTAAAAACATTAAAATAGCCATAAATTCACAACTATCAATAATTGAAAAAATAAACTGAGCAAACAAGCAGAACAGGAACAGAGTCATAGCTATGGAGCTCATTTGGATGATTTTGGGAGGGGGAAAGAGGAGGAGAAGGGAAAAGGTGCAGGGATTAAGAAGTACAAATTGGCAGGTACAGAAGAGGCAGGGGGAAGGTTTAAAACAGTATAGGAAATGGAGAAGCCAAAGAACTTACGTGCATCACCCATGGACATGAACTAAGGGGGAGGGTAGATTGTTGGAGGGAATTGGGGGTGCTAGGTAGAGGGGAGCAAAGGGGGGAAATTGGGACAACTGTAATAGCATAATCAATAAAATACATTTTTTAAAAAAGAAAGGTACACAGATGAGAGAGAGTTAATCACATACAGTTAAGATCTTAATTCATATTTGTTCTTTTGCATCTTGTGATGATGACGCCGAGTGGTTTGTATGCAAGAAGCTCTCCTATAATATTCTACTCCAACTACAATGGTTTATTGTTTTATAACCCTTAACCTTGAGACTGTGATGCTTGTTTATTGTAGAAAATTGTACTTACTCACTGTAAGTTTGTTAAAGGAAATGGAACTTGCGATTTAATATTTAACCTGATGACTATGACATCAGTGCTCTTGTTTTATCAACTGGCAGTATAAGAATGTAGAGTTCCTTGGCATTTGGAAAACGTACTTTTAATTTTTTTTCTCCTTTGCAGGGGTTATGCAAGAAAATCAAATACTGATTACAGCAGAAAACATTTAAAAACACAATGGAGTATTTAGACTTTTTCTTCTACACCCTGGACTTTCACACTTTCTCTGCCATGTGCAATGGGAAAAGTCCTGACTAATACAGCTTCCAAGGGGAAGTGACGAGAGAGGCCGAGGCCAGGCGGGTTGCCCGCGTCAGCAGCACAGGACTCCTGCGGCTTCCCGGGCGCCACAGTGGGCACACTGGCTCACATCCATGGCAGGGGGCGGGGGGGGGGGGGGTGCCTGGTCACAGCTGACTCCCACCTCCCTCCGTACTTCCAGGTGGTTTTCGCTGCAGCGCTGCACTCTGAACGTGGGAGACAGGGAGAAGCACTGTTTACGTAAACAACTGTACTATTAGCCAGAAAAACACACACCTACAGCGCAGGAAAATGTGCAAAATCAAGGTCGACTTCTGGCTTGAGTTTTGGAGAACATGCAGAGAACGGCTTTCAGGGGTGGCTGAACCCGAGCAGCGCCTCAGGGAGCAAGGGCCTTTCCGTGCAGGATCTCTCTGCACCCAAAATGGGCACCCTCTAGGCCTTGGCAGGGGACAAAAAACCCTCTCGAACCCTCTCACTCCTTCGGCTCCACTGGTTTGCGTCCTGTAGGCCCTTTCCCTCCCTCCTGCAGGAGCCTGCCCCCTTGGACTGCGGCGCACGCTGCCAGCCGCTCAGTCCCGTCTGGCTTCACTTCAAATGAGAAGCCATGGGGATGGGGGTGAGGACCACTGCTCGCTAGAATATCTACCAGGAAGACAGGCTTTCCACACACGGATGTCTGCTCTGTGAGATGTTATCTGCTCTCTTGAGTGTCACAGGGCCACCTGCGCCTTTGTCACTCTGGTCCTTGTATGTCCCATGCTTCAGGGAAGCAGATACAGACCGGAGGGGACCTTGCACCACCACCCTTGTCGTTTCTATCTCAGAGTGCTTTCCACAGCTTTCCCTGAGTTTGAGATGGGATTCCAAATTCCTTTGCAGCTCACGCCTGATCAATCTCCATTTCTCTGTACTGGAAATCTGCACGCTTGGCAGTCCTAGTGAGCTCGTCGTACTCTGGAGTTTGAGATGGACGGCTTAATCCGAGGTGCAGTCCAGTATCCCCTGCTAAGGAAAGCATCCCAGACAAGACCCAGCTTTTAACCCCCACGTGACTGCTGTCCTTGAGCCACTGCTTCCACCACTTGCTGAGGGTCTACAAGTCAGTCTCTACATGCCGTGAAATCCCATAACTCCCATTTGACCGGAAGTGTTTTTGGAGAGCTGGAAGAGGCTGCCTGACCCCACACAGCAGAATCCCCTTGGATCCATGCTCCTCCAAGCACCTCTCCCCAGGCAGGGCCCACACTCTCCCCTTCCCCCGCCCCCCC
>PVIA01011709.1:0-42618 GCA_004024845.1 Tonatia bakeri
CTCTTCCGATCTTAAAGTGCTTCTCAGATAAGGCCAAGTTAAAGGAGTTCATCATCACCAAGCCCTTATTCTATGAAATGTTAAAGGGACTCTACCTAAGAAAAAGAAGATTTAAAATATGAACAGTAAAAAAAAAGTCATCAAATGGAGGGTTAGCAACAGGGAAGTGGGAGGAGGAGGGAGAAGGAAAAGATATAGAGAATAAGTGGCATAGACAGTAGGTAGAAAATAGACAGGGGGAGGGTAAGAATAGTATGGGACATGTAGACACTAAAGAACTTATGACACATGGACATGAACTAAAGGGGGGAATGTGGGTGGGAGAGGATGGGCAGGGAGGAAGGGAGTGAAGGGGGAAAATGGGACAACTGTAATAGCATAATCAATTAAATAAAGAATAAAAAAAAGAAAAAAAAATCATACACCATGACCAAGTGAGATTCATTCCAGGGATGCAAGGATCATACAATATTTGCAAACCAATAAATGTATACATCACATAAACAAAAGCAAAGACAAATATCACATGATCATATCAATAGATGCAGAAAAAGCATTTGATAAGGTACAGCACCCATTTATGATAAAAACACTCACCAAAGTGGGAATACAGGAAGCATTCCTTGACATAATAAAGGCCATATATGAGAGACCTACAGCCAACATCATACTCAATGGGCAAAAAACTAAACTCTTTTCCACTAAGATCAGGAACAAGACAAGGTTGTCCACTTTCACCACTTTTATTCAACATAGTATTGAATGTTTTAGCCACAGTGATTAGACAAGAAAAGGAAATAAAAGACATCCAAATTAGAAAGGAGGAAACAAAACTATCATTGTTTGCAGATGACATGATTGTGTACATAGAAAATCCTATAGAGATGGACTCTGTAAAAAAAACTTCTCGACCTAATAAATGAATTTGGTAAAACAGTGGGATACAAAGTCAATATCCAGAAATCAAAGGCATTTTTTGTATACCAACAATGAAACAACAGAAGAAGAAATCAAGAAAAAGATCCCATTTGATATAGCAACAAGAAAAATAAAATACCTAGGAATAAATCTAACCGAGGTAAAAGAGCTGTACTCAAAATCTACACAACACTAAAGAGAAAAATCAAGGAAGACACAAACAAATGTAAACATATACTGTGTTCATGGATTGGAAGAATTAACATCATTGAAATGTCCATAGGACCCAAAGCAATTTACAGATGCAATGCAATACCTATTGAAGTACCAATGGCATATTTCACAGACATAGAAAAAACACTTCAAAAATTTATATGGAACCATAAACAACCCAAATAGCTGCAGCAATTTTGAGAAAGAAGAGCAAAGTAGGAGGGAACACAATACCTGACACCAAACTATACTACAAGGCCACTGTAATCAAAACAGCCTGGTACTGGCATAAAAACAGGCACATGGACCAGTGGAACAGAACAGAGAGGCAAGAAAAAACCCCCAAGTCTCTATGGTCAATTAATATTCGACAAAGGGGGCAGCAGCATAAAATGGAGTAAAAGTAACCTCTTCAACAAATGGTGTTGGGAGATCTGGACAGCTACATGTGTAAAAATGAAAATTGATCACCAACTTACACCATACACAAAAATAAATCCAAAGTGGATAAAAGACTTAAATATAAGTTGTAACACCATAAAAGTCCTAGAGAAAAACATAGACAGGAAAATCTCAGATATTCCACACAGCAACATCTTCACTGATATTTCCCCTAAAGCAAGGGACATAAAGAAAAGAATGAACAAGTAAGACCTCATCAAAATAAAAAGCTTTTGCAGAGCTGAAGAAAACAGCATTCAAATGAGAAGAGAACAAACCATATGGGAAAACATATTTGCTAATGACACCTTGGACAAGGGTTTAATCTCCAAAATATATAAAGAACTCACACAACTCCACTCCAGGAAGACAATCCAATTAAGAAATGGGCAAAGGACCTGAAGAGACACTTCTCCAAGGAGGACGTACAGAGGACCCAGAGACATATGAAAGGATGCTCAGCATCAGTAGCCATCAGAGAGATACAAATTAAAACCACAATGAGGTACCACTTCACACCAGTCAGAATGGCCATTATAAACAAAGCAACAAACAACAAGTGTTGGAGAGGTTGTGGAGATAAGGGGACCCTAGTGCACTGTTGGTGGGACTGCAGACTGGCACAACCACTATGGAAAACAGTATGGAATTTTCTCAGGAAACTAAAAATGGATCTGCCTTTCAACCCAGCAATTCCACTGCTAGGATTATTTCCTAAGAACCCTGAAACACCAATCCAAAAGAGCCTATTCATAGCACCCCAGTGTTCATAGCAGCACAATTTACAATAGCTAAGTGCTGGAAGCAACCTAGGTGCCCATCAGTAAATGAGTGGATCAAAAAACTATGGTGCATTTACACAATGGAATTCTATGCTGCAGAGAGAAAGAAAGCTCCTACCCTTTGTGACAGCATGGATGGACTGGAGAGCATTATGCTAAGCGAAATAAGCCAGGCAGTGAAAGACAGATACCATATGATCTCACCTTTAACAGGAACCTAATCGACAAAACAAACAGACACGCAAAATATAACTAAAGACACTGAAACAGAGAACAGGCTGACAGTGACCAGAGGGGAGAGGAGAGGGAATTTCAGGAAAAAAGGGGAAGGGTTTACAGGAACAAGTATAAAGGACACATGGACAAAAATAAGGGGGTGTGGAAACAGGAGGGAGGTGTGAAGGGTCGGGGGTTGGGGTGGGATGGAAGTAAAAGTCAGTAAACTGTACTTGAACAACAATTAAAATTAAAAAATAAAACAAATTGTGCTGAAAATATTAGATTCACTTCCAAATAAATGAATGTTGACTCATAAAAAAGAACATTAAATGGAACTTCCAAAAATAAGCAATTTGTAATTTTTAAATTGCACACCACTCTGAGCAGTATGATGAAGTTTTGAGCCTTCCTGCCCATCCCACCCACATCATCATGAATCATCTCTTTGTCCAGCATATCCATGCAGTATGTACAGTTCAATAAGATATATTGAAAGATAAAGAGACAGACTACATTCACATATCTTTTATTACAGTATATTGTTATGTTTTCAGTTATATTATTTTAAATATTTTATTATTAATTATTATTATTATTGATCATCTCCTAATGTGCCTAATTTATAAATTAAAGTTTATCATAGTTATTTTTGTAGAGAAACAACATAGTGTATATGTAGATTTCTGTACTATCCACAGTTTCAGTCTACCACTGGGTGTCTTAGAACATATCCCCTGCAGTTAAGTGGAGACAGACTATTGTACTAAGCTAGAAATAAAGAAAGGAATCAAAAAGTGTAAATTAAAAGTGGATGGCATCACACTTCCTGATGTCAAGCTATATTATAAAGATATAGTACTCAAAACAGCATGGTATTGTAACAAGATACAGAGCATGGGTCCCCTGATAATAGTGGCACATCCTCATAATCTTGCCTTTAGGCAGGAAGCTGGCAGGGAGCATCAGAAAGTACAGCATTTAAGGCACATTGCATAACAAAGGCAGATTTACAGCCTGTCCCCTCCTGAAAGGAGGTACTGCAGAAGCTGCACATTGTGTACATGACTATGAGAATGTGCACCTGCCAGTGACTCATGACCTAGCCAGGGGGAAACCCATATGGCACCTGTGTAAGCTGTGTGGGCGGATGCCCACCCCAGATACACATGTGTTACTGAGTACTCTTGCTCTGACAAAGACAGCAGCCAAAAGAAGGTTAAAAACACTGAGGAGCTGACAAAAATGGTGGATGCTACGCACCATAGGAAGAGCTGGATGTTCAGTCACACAGGAAGTTTTGAGCTGAGCATATAAAATTAAGGTGGGCCAAGTAACAGGGTCTGCCACGAAGTCTGTCTGCCTGAAGGTCTGAAGGTCTGTCTGAAGAAAATGGCGGAGTTGCAGAGCCCTGCCTGGCCAAGCACACAGACATATGAGAGATGCTAGGAGCTGAACTGTGACTGGGAATGCTGAGCTGCAGATTTCTGCATTTCTGAGGGATGGTACTTTGAGTGGCACATTCAGAAAATGGCCTGGCTTGGCTTGGCAGAGGGAGGCAGGGCTATTTGTTTTGGGGGTTTTAAAGGGAATGAGACTTAGTAGCCATTATTCTAAATCTGTATAACCTTTAAATAAATAACCCCTTTCCTTTTTCACCAGATTCTTGCCTTGGGAGTTATGTTTCTTGGTGGCAGGCAATCGAACCCCACAGTTGTTCTAGAACAAAATTGGGTGGTTCTGTAACAACACTACAGCATAAAAACAGACACGGAGACCAGTGGAACAGAATAGAGAGTCCAGAAGTAACCCTAAGCATATACAATTAACTAGTATTTTACAAAAAAGCCAAGAATATTTGTAGGAGAAAAGACAGTCTCTAATAAATTGTGTTGAGAAAACTGGATATTCACAAGCAAAAAATGTAACTAGAATGTCCCTTTCTCATACCACTCGCAAATAGGTAACTCACAATAGATTAAAGACTTAAATATAAGACCTAAAACCAAAATACTCTTGAAGAAAACACAGGGAAAAACTCCTTGACATAGGTCTTGGCCATGATTTTTGGATATGGCACTAAAAGTACAAGCCACAAAATAGAAAATAAATATGCGAGACAACATCAAACTACCGCACTTCTGCACAGCAAACAACAAAATGAACAGATAACTTATGAAATGGGAAAAATACACATCTTATATCTGATAAGGATTAATATCTGAAAAATATAGGGAACTCATCCAAAGCAATAGCAAAAAAAAAAAAATCCCATAAAAATTTGGGCTAAAGACCTGAATAGATTTTTTTCCTCCCAAAGAAGATATTTGAAATTCCAATGGGGATATTGAAAATTAATATTTTTGCCCTGGCTAGTGCAGCTCAGTGGATTGTGCACTGGCCTGCAAACCAAAGGGTCGCTGCTTCGATTCCCAGTCAGGGTGCATGCGTGGGCTGCAGGCCAAGTCCCCAACAAGGGATACATGAGAGGAAACTGAATATTGATACTTCTCTCCCTCTCTTTCTCCCTCCCTTCCCCTCTCTAAAATAAATAATAAAATCTTTTAACAAAATAATATTTTTGTCTTGTTCATCTGTTAAAGTCTAATATACTAAAATTTTCCACTATGATTATAAAATAAATAATAAATTTAAAAAAAACAGCATCAGTAATCCTTAAGGAAATGCAAATGAAAACCACAATGAAATATACCCCCTCAGGCCTGTTAGAATGACTAATGGCAAAAAAGCAACAGAAAACAAATGCTGCAAAGATGTGGAAAAATAGAAAACTTTGTACACTGTGGTGAGATTGTGAATTGGTATAGCCACTATGAAAAATAACATGCATTTTCTAAAAAAATAATAATAGAACTATCATATGATTCAGCAATTCCAATTTTGACAATATATTTGAAGGAACTAAAAACACTATGTTGAAGAGGCATCTGCACTCCCATGTTCAGATCAGTATTATTTACTAGAGTCAAGACATAGAAACAACCACAATAGCTATAGACAATGAATGGATAAAGAAAATGTGACACACACACACACACACACACACACACACACACAGGAATACTACTCAGCCATAAGAAATTAAGGAGATACAACTATTTGCAATAACATGAAAAACTTTGAGGACATTATGCTAAATGAAATAAGTCAGACAGAGAAAGACAAATACTATGTGATCTCACTTCTATGTTGAATTTAAAAACAGAAAACCAAAGGAAAGAAAAAACTCACAGAAAAAGAAATTAGATTTTTTGTTACTATAGGCTAGTGATGGAGGGGAGGACAAATGGGATGAAAATGATCAAAAGGTACAGAGTTCCAGTTTTAAGATAAGTAAGTACTAAAGATGTAAGGTACAACATGATGACTGTCGTTAACACTGATGTCCTATATATGTAAGTTGTTGAGAGAGTAAATCCTAAAAATTCTCATTGCAAGGAAAATAATTGTCCTCTTTTTGTAATTATACGATGATGGATGTTAAGTAAAAATATTGTGTTATTATGTTGTATACCTTAAACTTATACAGTACTACATGCCAATTACATCTCATAAAGCTGGAAAATTATTTTTAAAATGGAAGTACAAAATGTTGTACATAACAGGACAAACTACCACTGATACCACAGAAATATAAAATGTTAGGAGGTAATTTTTTAATTATACACCAAAAATTGTGTATTCAAGGACAAATAGATAAATTCTTTGAAATATATACTCTATAAAAACCAATAATGAAGAAGTAAAAAATCTGATCACACTAATAACCAGTAAGGATGTTGGAACAGCAATCACAAATCTTCCAACAAAGAAATGCTTCATAATCTGATGGCTTCATTTACAATTCTACCAAACATTTAAAAAAAGATTAATACCAATCCTTCTTGAACTGTACCAAAAAATTGAAAAGGGAACACTCCCAGCTCATTTCATGAGGGTCTTGCCATCATATCAATGCCAGAAAAATACACTACAAGAAAATAAAGCAACAGGGTAATAAAAATAAATGCAGATGTCCTCACCAAAATACCAACAAACTAAATTGAACAGCATATTAAAGGAACCATATGCATGATCAAGCAGGCTTTATCCCCAGAAGCAAGGATGGTTCAGCACAATCAGTAAAAGTGATGTATCACTTTATCAGACTGAAGGATAAAAATCATATGGTCTCATTAAAAAAATGAAGAAAAAGCTTTCGACATAATTCAAGATTCTTCTGTGATTAAAACTCTCCAACACTGAGATCCAGAAGGAAAGTACCATGCCCTGACTGGTATGGCTCAGCTGGTTGGGTGTTGTCCCACAAACCAAAAGATCATGGGTTTGATTCCCATTCAGGGTGCAAGCCTGGGTTCAGTCCTCAGTTGGAGCCTTACTGAAGGCAATTGGTCAGTGTTTCCCTCTCTTATTGCTGCTTCTCTCCCTGTGTCTCTCCCTCTCTTCCTCTCTCTCTCTCAAATTCATAGGCATGTCCTTGGGTGAGGATAAAAAAAATAGTACTTCAACATAATAATAGACTATATATGACAAAAGTACTGCTATCATGTAAAATAGTAAAAGGCTTAAAGCTTCTTCTCTAAATCAAGAATAAGACAAGGTTACTGATGGTCACCATTTCTTTAAAGCAGCAGAATTCAAAGAAAATGGAAAAAGAATTAAGGACATCCAGTAGGAAAATAAGTAAAATTGTCTGCTTGCAGAGGATATGATGTTGCATACAGAAAATCCTAAATACTCCTCCAAACAAACAGAACTAATCAGCAGATTCAGTGATATTGCAAGCTGGAGCCTCACAGTTTAGCCAGATTTCTGAGTATCCCAGGATCCCTAGGTATCTTGTGGAGGGGAAAGAGTTGCCTAGAAGTTAGCCATGTATCTCAAACTTTACTTCATTTCAAAGTTTCCTTGAGCATTTACTATACACATTGTGTACTGTTTAAAATTTTTAGGGAGAACCACAGAAACACATGACTGTTTTAACCTCAAGAAATATATAATGTCCATGGAAGTTATTCATTTATTTATCAAGTATCTTGGTGGGTTTTTTTTGGTTGTGTTTTTTTTTCAGTGCTCTGGGGCTATGCTCAAGCCTGGATGCCAAGAGAAGTTAGACCACAGAACTTCACAGTCTAAATGGACAAAGAAAACCACCTATTTAGCCATGGTGGCTGGTGTAGGTAGATGGCAGATGAGAGCTGAAGGCTGAGCCCAGAAACAATGACAGGAGAACTCGGAACCCTGCCTATACTTCTGCTTTGGGACCCTGTCCTCATTGTGCCCCCCACAGCCCTTTTGTGTCATCAGAGACGGGAGCAGGCCTTGGCTGAGCCCTGATGTTGTTAATGGGTCAGGACTCTTGAACTTCAATTCATGCAATAGCTGCTTTCTGTAGGTTTTTTCTTTCCACTGCAGTCTCTTCACATGTGGAAGTAGCTGATTGAGTACCAAAGATGATTTCACAGGTGTTGAGAGAAAAGAAAACATTGTTAAAAGTAATTCCTTCACCTCTTACGATGAAAGAAACTTGAAGAGACTATTAATGCTTCCTCCTCATTTGGTCATTTGAATAAAATCTTTGTATTGGCTCTTTACAAAGCTAGCTGGGGAGTAATTTTAAAGGATGCCTATTAACTACCTGATAACCATTGTACCCAAGCACACTCAGGGTTACAGAGCTTTCCATTCAGAAAGCCATTCATTATGGGATCTATCTGAATCATGTGGCCCATGTCCACTGGCCTGGGGGTTTGGCCACTGCGTAAAAAGTGAAGGAAGCTGGAGCCTCTTCAGTAATATTCAAATACTTCCAGAAAGATTTAGCTTAAAGAGCAAATGAAATTTTAATAAGTACTCCTATTTTCCATTATCCTATCTCAGAATTCATCCTAGGAAAAAAAGTCTATTACCTCTTTCAGGACAGAATTTTCATGCCCTCATTCTGGACCAAGGCAAGGAAGAGTTATCCTCGGCATTGTGTTCCCACCTCTCTCCTTCTTCTGCATCCTCATCGACCATCCCCCGACACATCCCCACTGTAGGGCTTCTCTTGCTTGGGATCACTATGAGGTTTGTCACAATGGTAGCTTCCTAGGCTCCTCCATACCAACTGCATCTGATCTTCTGGGGCTGGGGCTGGGTGGATTTGAGAGGACCCAAAGTTTAAACAAGCACCCTAGGTGATTTTGCCCCATGATAAAGTTTGAGAACAACTGCAAGTGTGTCTGTGTATTCTCACTCTGGTCCTTGTTTTAAACCAGTCATTCTCAAACCTGATTGTACCTAAGAATGACCTGGAAGCTTTGAAAATCTCCTGTCATAAGAATAGACACATAGAACAATGGAACAGAATAGAGACCCCAGAAACAAACCCAAGTCTGTATGGTCAATTAATATTCGACAAAGGGGGCAGCAGCATAAAATGGAGTAAAAGTAACCTCTTCAACAAATGGTGTTGGGAGATCTGGACAGCTACATGTGTAAAAATGAAAATCAATCACCAACTTACACCACCCACAAAAAGATACTCAAGATGGATTAAAGACTTAAATATAAGTATTGATACCATACAAGTCCTAGAGGAAAACCTAACAGGAAAATCTCAGATATTTCACACAGTAATATTTTCACTGATATGTCCCCTAGAGCAAGGAACATAAAGTAAAGAATAAAGAAATGGGACTTCATCAAAAAGCTTCTGCACGGCTAAAGAAAACATCAGCAAAATGTAAAGGGAACCAACTGTATGGGAAAACATATTTTCCAATGGCACCTCTGACAAGGGTTTCATCCCCAAAATATGTAAAGAACTCACAAGACTCTACTCCAGGAAGACAAACAACCCAATTAAAAAATGAGCAAAGGAACTGAAGAGACATTTACCTAAGGAGGACACACAGAAGGCCCAGAGACATATGAAAAGATGCTCAACATTGCTAACCATCAGAGAGATGCAAATTAAAACCACAATGAGATACTACTTCACACAGGTCAGAATGGCCATCATAACCAAATCAACAAACAATAAGTTCTGGTGAGGTTGTGGAGAAAAGGGAACCCTAGTATACAGTTGGTGGGAATGCAGACTGGTGCAGCCACTATGGAAAACAGTATGGAATTTCCTCAGAAAACTGAAAATGGAACTGCCTTTTGATTTGGTGATTCCACTACTAGGATTATACCTTAAGGATCCTGAAACACCAATTCAAAAGAACCTATGCACCCCAATATTCATAGCAGCACAATTTACAATAGTCAAGTGTTGGAAGCAACCTAAGTGCCCATCAGTAAATGAGTGGGTCAAAAAACTGTGGTACATTTACACAATGGAATTCTATGCAGCACAAAGAAAGAAGGAGCTCCCATCCTTTGAGACAGCATGGATGGAGCTGGAGAGCAATGCTAAGTAAAATAAGCCAGGCAGTGAAAGACAAATACCATATGATGTCACCTACAAGTAGAATCTAATCAACACCTACAATAACAACAAAAAAAAACAAGCAAGCAAAATATAACCAGAGACATTGAAATATAAAACAAAATGACAGTAACCAGAGGGGAGGGAGGAGGGGATAACAGGGAAAAACAGAGAAGGGTCATCAAGGAACATGTATAAAGGACACCAAGCCAAAGCCAAAGGGGGATAGGATTGAGGATGGGAGGTGGGGATGGGTGTGGTAAGGGGGAGTATTGGAAAGAAAATGGAGACAACTGTACTTGAACAACAATTTTTTTTAAAATTGAAAAAAGTATAAACAAAGGTAAAAAGAGAAGAAAAGAAAATCTGCTGCCAGAGCCCCAACCCACTGATGCTGAAATAATTGCTGTCTGTGTCCAATGGCTGTGTGTATTTGTACATATGTTCTTTAATTTGCATTTTATACATGCAATATAACAACACTAGTTTTCCTTTTAATTTTTTCATTAAAACCTTTTTGTTTTGAAATATTTTTATATTTACAGAAGAGTTGTAAAGATAATACAGAGAGTTTCTGTCTACCCTTCTCAATTTTCTTTAATGTTAACATCTCACATAACCACGGTACATTTGTCAAAACTAAGAAATTTACATTGGTCCAATACTGTTAACTAATCCACAGACTTCATTTACATTCCAAAAGTTTGTCCACTGATGTCCCTTTTCTCTTCCAGGACCCAGCCCAGAACACCTCAGAATGTCCGGGTCTTATGTGTCCTCAGTCTCCTCTAACATGCAGTGGTTTCTCCATCTTCCCTCGTTGTTGTGACCTTGGTGCTTTTGAAGAGGATGGGTTGGGTGTGTCTGCAGAGGGTCTACTGATTTGGGGCCATGGTGTATTTTCTCCATATTAGGATTATTGGAAGAATACTACGGAATTGTGCAGTGGTGTAAAGTGCCCTTCTTGTCCCATATCATGTGTTGGTTCATTAATGGTGATAGTCACCAGATGTCCTCACTGTAAGGTTACTTAGTCTTTGTCCTTTTCCCCCTCTGTTAACTAGGGGTGAGTCACCGAGTCCACCGAGGACTCCAGGGGAGGAGAACTGAGCTCCACCTCCCTAAAGGGAGGCATACCTAAGGATGTGTGGACATATGTTAAAGCCACGACAATCATTGGTAAATATTCTGACTGAGATATCCGAGGGTAGGAAAACATCCTGCTTCTCCCCAGAGTTCTGCCAGCCCATTTGGTCCCTCCTTCGTGGACCTCACCTGTGTCAGTTGTTAACATGGTGTTTCAGTGGCGACTCTCTGTTTCCCTCGTTCCTTCTGTGCTGTCTGTTTGGAAATCTTGAAAAGATGTGTCATCTTTCTCCTCTTATTTGTTTATTCAAACATGTATTCCTATGCACATGAACTCATGATTGTTCATATTTATTCTGAGTTACAAGCCAATACCATTGTTATTTAGTTACTCAAGTTGCTCCACCTTTGGCCTTTGGGAACACTTGGGCATGTTCCCGTGTCCTTTGGGCATGCCCCATCCTTTTTTTTAAACACTTTCCTATCTTCTGGCATGACTAGATGATCTATGCATATCTTATATTTTCCCTGTCTCAACCTGAGAATCAGTCATTTCCCCAGATTCTTTTGAGTAGTGTTTACATGATACAATGTCTCTTATTTCTCTCACTTCATCCTTTTACTTTTAGCCCATTTTTGTCTTTGTGTTTGAAGTGGGCATGCAGTCGGTTCTTGCTGTTTGCTAGTCCAACGTGAAAATCTGTCCGTTAGTCACTATCTGTTTCTGTTGTCTCATCTACTCTTTACTCCTCTTCGTAAACCACTTGAGTCAATAAAAAAAATTTCCCCAAAAAGGTTCACAGGGACCTATATTAATAAATGATGGGTCCAATGGTCCCACAAAAAAGGACACAAAACACATAAGTTTCCCTGCCCCAGAGTCCCAAGGCACAGCAACTTAGCATGGTCCAGAGACCCCTGGGAGGTCAGAAACTGTTCCGAGACTTTGAACACGCCTGCGCTCAGGGAAGATGAGGACTGCTCTTTTTCTCCGCTTCCTCCTGCTGTCTGACTTCTTCCTCCTCCTCCTCACTAATTCCACTGACTACTGAAAATGATGCCCCACCCTGCTGGGTTTTGGCATGTATGGTGAAAAACATGTAACATGAATTTACCCTCCTAATGACCTTCAAGTGTGCAGTACAGCATTAACTGTATGCACATTGTTTTGCAATAGAGCTCTAGAACATTCTCCTCCGTAGCTGAAACTCTCCACCCACGAACCACTCCCTGTTTCTGTCTCCCCCAGCCCCCAGCAACCACCGTTCTACTTTGGTTCCTATGGGTTGAATGACTTTAGATGCTTTGGGGAGGTGGAATCATGAGTATTAGTTCTTCTGTGACTGGCTGATTCCACTTAGCACAATGCCCTCAAGGTTGTAGCAGATGACATGCTTTTCTTCATTTTTAATTTGGAATAATAATATTCCACAGAATGCATATTGTATATATACACACATATATATGGTGTATGTATACATACCTATAATATATAATATTATATATAATATAATATATAATTATGTATTATATCCTTATACATACCTATAATATTATAGGTATGTATGTATGTATGTATGTATGTATGTGTATACCGTAGTTTATTCATCCATTAACATCCAAATGTTAATGACAAAACAGGTTTCCTTAATTTCTTTCAATCTGTGTCAGTGAACACTCAGGTTGCTCCTGTATCTTGGCTGTTGTGAATATTGTTGCTACAGGGGAGTGCAGCTCTATCTGAAGACCTTTGATTTCGATTCTTCTGACTGTGTATCCAGAAGTGGGATGACTGGACCAGATGGAGGGCCTACCTGAGGAGCCTCCACACTGTTTTTCATAACTGCAACCCCAACTTTGCATTCCCGCCGACAGCGAACTAAGGTTCTAACTTCTCCACAACCTCACCAGCACTATTATCTTTTCTTTTAAATAACAGCCACCTTAACAGAATTGAGGTATTATAACACTGTGGTTTTGATTTGCATTTTCCTGATAATTAGTGATGTTGAGCATCTTTTCATGCACCTGGTATCCATTTGTGAGTCTTCTTTGGAGAAATATCTGTTCGAGCCCTTTGCCTATTTTTTAAATCAGAATTTTGGCTAGTTACTGTTGAGATGTAGGAGTTCCTTATATATATTGAAATTTAACCATTTATCAGACATACGGTTTGCAAGTATTTTCTCCCAATCCATAGGTTGCTTTTGCATTCTGCTGTTTTCTTTGCTGTGCAGAAGCTTTTTAGTGTGTTGTAGTCCCACTTGTTTATTTTTACTTTTGTTACCTGTGCTTTTAGTACCATATCCAAGAAATCATTGCCAAGACCAGTGTTATGGAGCTTTTCCCTTTGTTTTATTCTAGGAGTTTTAGAGTTTCAGGTCTTACATTTAAGTCTTTCAATCCATTTTGAGCTGACTTTTGTGTGCAGGGTAAGGGTAGGATCTGAAGTTACTTTTTGCATGTGGATATTCAGTTTGCCCAGCACTTTGTTGAAATAATATTTTTGTCCATTGTGTGTTTTTGACATTCTTGCCAAAGATCAATTGACCATATATTTGTAGGATTATTTCTGGGCTCTCTATTCTGTTCTATTGGTTATATGTTTGTTCTTATGTTAATACCATACTATTTTAATTATTATACCTTTGTAATATATTTTGAAATCAGGAAGTGTGATGCCACCAGCTTTGTTTTTGTTTCTCAAGACTATATTAGCTATTCTGGGTCTTTTGTGGTTCCATATGAATTTTAAGATTGCTTTTTTGTTTCTGTGAAAAATGTTATTTTGATGGGAATAGCATGTATCACTAGATTGCTTTGCATGGTATGGACACTGTAACAATAGGAAGTTTTCCAGTCTGTGAACCTGGGACAGCTTTCCATTTGTGCTTCTTTTAATTTTTTTCCCAATGTTTCATGGTTCTAAGTGTACAAGTTTCTCACCTACCTGGTTTATTCCTAGGTATTATATTGTTTTTAATGCTATTGTGAATGAGATTATTTTCTTAATTTCTTTTTTGGATGGTTCATTGTTAGTATATAGAAATGTAACCTATTTCATTCTTTAAATAAAAACTTTATATATTTAATGTGTATAACAGAATGACTTGATATACATGTACAAAGTGAAATGATTACAATAGTTAAGCTATTTCACATATCTCCTCACACAGTTACTAGTTTTGGGGAATGAGAGCATCTGAAATCTACTCTCTTAAAAAATTTCCAGTATTCAATACACTATCAAATACAGTCACCCCTCTGTACTTGTGAACCTACATAATGACAGCTTTGTAGTCTTTGACCAGCATCTCCCCATTTCTCCCACCTCCACAAATTCCCTGGTAACCACCACTCGACTCTCTGCTCATGGATTTGTCTTTTTTACATTCCAGATGTAAGTGAAACTATGAGCTTTGTTCTTGCTATATCTGAAAGCTCAGGCAAGAAAAGCAAAAGTCAACAAGCCAGTGCACTTCAAACTAAAACAGGTTCTGTGCAACAAAGGAAAAAATCAAACAAAAAGGCAAGCTAAGAATTAGGAGCAAACCCTTGCAAAATATATATCTGTAAAGGTTAATATCCAAAAAACATAAAGAACTCATACAACTTAATGGCAAAGGAAAAAACTAAAAACCAATGTGAACAAAAACTTGCAAAGGACCTGAATAGACATTTTTCTGAAGAATACATGAAAATGGCCAATAGGTATTTGAAAAGGTGCTCAACATTCTTAATTATCAGGGAAATGCAAATCAAGACCACAATGAGATATCACCTCAAACCTATTAGAATGGCTATTATAAAAAATAAAATATAAAAGCTGTCAACAAGGTTATGGAGAAATGGCCCAGCTTGCCTTTTCTTGAGGGGCTGATGTCCTTCTAGAACAGGCCAGGCCTATGAAACTCAGTGACTACTGTGTCCACAGACCAGGAGCCTTGGGGGCTGCAGGGTGGAGGGTCCAGACAGGTGGCCTGGAAATGTCAGGTGCATGGAGGGGTGGCAGGATGAGCAGGGAATATTCTGGAATGACAAGATCCTTGGCCAGATGATGATTTGGGTGGAGTGGGGAGGAGTGGGGCAGGGTGGGGTGGGGAGGGGCTGGGTGGGGTTGGGAGGGTGGTGGCCATGCCCACAGGCTGCCCAGACTGTGGCAGTTCCCAAGGGCTTGCAGCAGGAAGAGTCTAGGGGAGGGGTTGCAGGGGTGAGCAGAAAAGAATGAGGTCCCCCAGGAAGCCTGTGCACAAGGCAGATTGATGCTCTGCACGCAGTGCAGTGGCCCAGCCCTATGCCATCTGGTCCCCACCTCCAGGGTGTCTGCCCTCCCAGCCAGTAGATGAGATGAAGTGGGCAGTGGAGCAAGTTCACAAAGTGGCTGGCTGCATGCAGCCCTTACTTTATCCACTGAGTGATGGAGTGGGACAATGGGGACCAAGGTGCACACAGCCTTGGGGGACCCCTGGCCTCACTTGGCCTGAGGTCTCCCTCTCCAGGAGGGGAAGGGCAGAACTGTGGGTCAGTCTGAAAATTTCACAGTTCCTGGCCCTAAAATTCAAAGGGCTGACTTGGGGAGAGGTTGCTGCAATTGGTGTGGCTTCCCCTCAGCTGTGGAGCCAGCCTTCCTGTGGAAAATTCTGGAATAACACAGCCTTGAATCCAAAGGAGTTGGAGAGGGAAGCATCCAGATGCCTTTCACCTCTCCCCAGTCCCCAGGTCCCACCTGAGTGGAGGGTGAGAGGAGGAGGCTTGGCAGCTGCAGGCAGGGAGGGGGGCTCCTTGTGGGGAGCTTGCAGCTAGACCCCAGCCCTGGCATCCCCAGTAGCGGGGGCTCCAGCCACACATGTTGATTCCATGGAAATGGAAAGAAGGCCATGTTTGGAGCTCCTGTGCCTGTGAGGGACTGGCTGGGAGCGGGACCAAGTAGAAGAGGTGCATGGCTGCTGAGGCAGTGGCTACCACACTGTCCCCTGTGGCTTATTGTCCCCTCAAAGCATGGACAGGTGAGGACAGACACCTGGGACTCGGGGCATGTCTGTCTCTTCCCTGCTGTGAAATAGACCATGGGCCAGTCCAATGCTATCCAGATGTGTGTCTTCTCTGCAGTGAGCTAGGCCACTATATCATACATTCCTGATGTCCTACACTTTCTCAGAAAGCCACAGTCCTACTAAGCCAACCCTAATAAGCCCTTGCTACTTGCTAGACATCGAGCTGCTGGGTGGGAGCAGTGTGCAAAGCAGACAGACAGCACTTGTGGAGGGGGCCTTGTTCAGAGAGATGGTCACTGATGTGGTACCTGAGCACACAGCCACAGACTCTTGCAGACCTGTAGAGGTACAGGTCTACAACCACAGGTGTGAGTTAGCCCAGGTTGGGGAGGACAGGCCAAGGAGAGCTTCTTGAAGGAGGTGCCACTGGAGAGAAAAAAAAAGGGGTGGAGAGTTAAGTAAGTGATGGTGGGGTTGAGTGAGCAGGGAGTCCTGGAAGAGGAAACGGTCTTTTGGATGAGCAAGGTGGTACATAGGCAGAGGCAGGGAAGAGGGTGGTCTGGTCACCCAGCTGAGCAGGGATGGGGCCAGGACTAGAGTTCTTCCAGGACATCCAGAAGGAGAATTGTGTGGGGAGCTGGAGTTCAGAGGACTGATCTGGGAGACAGACATTCTGGAGTCACTGGTGTATTCTACTTGGTCATGGCAGTCACAGGCTTGAATGAGATCCCTGTAGGGGGTTGAACTAGTTTCAATCAGTCAGCTATTGCTGAGTAACAAACAATCGTGAGATCACGGTGCTAAAACCAGTGTGAATAGCATTCCCATCTGGGATGAGTTAGGGAGGCTGTGCTCAGGCAGGGGCTCTGCTGACTTCAGCTGGGTTTGTTCTTGCAGAACTGGGTGAATTTGGGCTGGCTCAGCTGGGGTGACTCTGCTCCACACATTCCTTGTCCTTTAACCGGCGGCTAACCAATGCACACATCTCACTGAAATGACAAAGTCTCAGCAGACAAGAAGAAATGGGTCCTTTGAAGGATTGGAACAGGCATGCTGTCACTTTTGCCTCACCCCTGGAGCCAGAGCAAATCACAGTGCCAAACTCCAGGTCAAGAGGCTGGGAGATGTCCTTTGCTTCTTTAGTGGTGGAAACTACACAGCCCTTGCTTGGCAAAGGGCATGGGTGGGTGCAGGAAGGGATGAAAGGCCAGGCCCCCGCACGGAGTCCGCACCAGCCCTCAGTCTCGGCTACAGTTGTTTGTGTCCCTGCTGTGTGTTGAATGTCTTCACTTCACCTTGCATCTCAGGCCCCCAGGTCTCATCTGATCAGGACATTTGGCTTGAAGCCGGGATCTTGTGAACTGTGTCCTATGGAGGCTCCTCTAGGCCTCACAGCTTGGATCTGAATGAGAAGCTGTTGGATACCACTGTGCTCAGCAGAGTGGTGGACAGAGAGCACTGGGCCACAGTTCTGTTAGAAAACTGGGGACACAGAACAGTTGCAGGCCAGGGTAATTCTTGGGGAGTGTTCCCTGAAATCTGTAACTTGGGGTGGCTCCCAGCCCACTGTTCTCTGAGCTCTGTCTCCTGAGAACATCTTCCCTTTTCACATGTTCATCCTTGGCTTTGGCCACTTCTGAAGGACACCGGGACATGACAATGTCCTTAGTGTACTTCCTGCTGAGAAAGTCAGCGGCCCCACAGGCCTTTCTACACTTTGCATTATCTCAGTCAATGCTTTTGCTAACACAGTTCCTTTAAAAAACTGTGTTTTCTATGTAGTCAGTCCAGGTGCCAACAGCCATGCCCACAGTTCCTTAGGAAATAGGCCTCCTTCTCAGCCTGCTGATGGGCAGGGCCTGCATGTCCTAAAAGCCTGCTTGTGTGGCTCAAGAATCTACTTGGGACACCTTAGTTCTACCAGAGGTCCTGACAAAAGGCATCTCTCCCACAGTGTTGGTTTGCTTGGTACCCTGAGGCCACATCTGTCTAATGCACCATGTGAGTCTGGCTCATTCCCAGCCTGGCCTTTCAGCTGTGTCCTCGATGTGATCCCAGCCAGGGCTCAACCCTCCTGTGCAGTGTGCTTTGGAGATGAGAGCTCCTGAGATCCTGCTGACCCCTCCCACACGGGGCCCTTTCCTCTGCAGATCCCCACAGGGATGCAGGTGCATGCACATAGTCACAGCACACACACACATGGCCCAGGTATGGGTTAGAAGGGGAGTACACACCGGGGAGGTGGCCAGGAAGGGAGGAGAGAGGTGGGAGGCAGGTCTCCAGGAACATGCAGCCTCATGACACCAATCTCAGGACCCATAGATGGGGAGTGGGGAACACAAGCTGCTGGGCAGCGCATCCCTAGGGTCCCAGAGCAAACAAGGTCTGGGTCCTGTGTCCTCTACTCTGGGCACCTGAAACAAGGAGACCCCCCCCCACCCAGAGCAGAGGGACTTTCATGGGGAGAAGGCCCCTGCTTATTTCTCCATAAGCTGGCATGCGTGGATGGGGTGACCCCAAGTGTCTCACGACCTGTAGGAGTCTCACTACCTGTTCTTGATTCTGCATCCATGAACCATAGGGCTCCAAGTCCCTAGAAAATACTTTTCACTTGTTCAGTCCTTCCAAGCAGAGGGCAGCTGGGGCTTGGGGGCCTGGGGACAGGGAGGGTACAGAGTGTGGCAGATGCAGGGACCAAGGATAAGGCCACTCTTGTTGGAGGCTTGGGTCCTCATTTGGAAGTGGGTGGAGTCCTTGCCCTCAGTAGGGTGAGGAGAGCTTGTAAATGAACTGAACACACCAGGACAGGTGAGGGGACAGCTGAGGGGACAGACTACCCTGGAGCCTGCAGGTCCTGTCCCTTTGTCCCCTCAGCCTTGGTGTGACAACTGCCTCATGGACTCCAAACAAATGAGTATGTTTTTGTTTTCTGGTTTTCCCGCCTGGGGCTGCAGTGCTAGCGCTGACCACCAGGGGGTGGACTGTGTCCACTGTGCTCAATGAAGCAACTGGAGCAGGGACACCCAGGGTTCCTGCGGGAGTCCCCTGCCTCTGAACAATATGCACCTTGTATTATTAGTCTCCATCTCCACAATGTGAGCTGCTCAGAGACAGGAGGGAGCTCCAAGGCCCTCTCATTCTTCATGCAGCAGCTGAACTGCCACTGCACACACTGAGCGGGGCTGCTAGGCTTGCAGGCAGCTGACAACACCCATGTAGTCCTCACCTTCTGGGAGCTCAAAGCTTGGAAACAGAGATGGACACAGTCCAAGGGCCAGTCCGTTTGAGAAAGAAGAGCAAGGCCTTGGGAGAAACAAAGCAGGTGCCGGAGAGAAGACCGGAGACAGTAGAGGGGTCCAGTGGCCTCCAGAGGCACATTTGTGCTGTGACCAGGACGAGAGGAGCCAGCTCTGTACAGGGGTGGGGACAGCATGCTGAGAGGAAAGCCAAAGGAGCACAACTTTGAGCAGAAGCAAGTTTGGCCAGAGAGGTGGTGAAGGAGCCAGGATGGCTAGGGAGCAATGGGGAGGAGGGGACGGGACATCAGGGGCAGGGCTAGGCCTGCAGAATGTGCCAGTCATGTCTGCCGAGGAGACACAGCCTCCCCGCCTCAGAGCTCACAGGAGTGGACATTAACCATCTCACAGTCCCTGTGCCCTCCCAGGAGCCTCTGCCTCTCCCACGAGGCTGGGACTGCGGTCTGAGCTGAGGCTCCACTAATGAGGTGTGTCTCCAAGGTCACTCCCCAATTACTGGCAGTATCCAGTTTGGACAGGGGGTCTCAGGTCTTTTCTGTCGTGGACCTGGCACTTTGCCAGTTCTTGTGCTGGGGCCTCATAGAGCTTCTCATAATGTCAGATCTTGCCTCCCAGATGATGGTACCAGAGATGGGGGAAGGGAGGACACAAGAGGGAGCAGGCACAAGTCACGGGCTTTTCATGACTCCATCTTGGAAATGACACCCCATCATTTGGCCCTGCTCCCTGCTTTAGAAACCAGCCACCAAGTCCATGCAGCCTCGAGGAGAGGGGCTCACACAGGGATGTGTGATGGGGCAGGAATGCTGGCAGCCATCCTGGGGCTGCCCACCACACAGGCCTGGATGAGGCACTTGGCCGTGACTCAAAACATAATGGGGGCCCCTGGAAGGTTCGATACCAGAGGGAACGATGTCAGGATTTCAGTTCATTTCAACCCTCCCTGCGGCCTGGGGAATGGGGTGCAATCCCCGAGATGCCAGAGCAGACTTAGCCTCTCTGGGTGTGGTCTGGGCTCCACCCAGCACCTACACAGTCCTCCCATTACCACGTGATCCCAGCCCAGGGGCTGCAGGCACTACAGGTGTTTGTAGGGCTAGCCACCTTGTGACACCCTAGGAGGCTAGAACAACCCCCACGTCAGATGGGGGGACAGGGAGTCCCTGAGAGGACAGGCTCATCCAGGGTCACATAACTGGGGAGAAGGAAGAGCCGGGTCTGAACCTAGCTCTGGGACCTCAGAGCTGGGGCCTTGGCTGCATGCAGCTTTCCCTCAGGGCTCGGGGTGGAACGTGAGTGGTCAGCTGCCCAGAGAGGTGGGGGCTCAGGTCTGAGGGAGAAGCCCAGGTAGGGGACCCAGGCAGTGACCCCATGTCTTGATGACAGAGCCCAATAGCACTTGGAACCCTGGTCACCAGGTGGCCACGTTCTAGAGCAGCCCCTGCCCAGCTCACTGGACCGTAGATGCTCCAGAGTGCAATGTGTGCGGTTGCTGCATCTTGACGTTCTGAGGCTGGGACCTCGGGAGAGGATGTTGGGAGAACTTCCCCACTGCAGACAACAGGCCAGGGCTCACACCCAGCACCTCCGGCTATTTCCCTGGAGAAGCCCAAGGGCAGCACAGGCAGGCCAGGCCAATCCGGGCCACCACTTGACTGCACCCTGGCAGCCCTGTGTCTCCTGCATGTGTGTGTGTAAGGGGCTCACATGGGGAGGGCTGGAGCCTGGTAGGCCAGCCATGGGTCAGGATCACACCCCAGGTCAAGGCTGGCTGGGTGGGACGTGGAGGGCAGAGTGATACCCTTGTGCTGGAGCCTTACCCAAGCCCTACAGGTGACTCTTACTTTACTGGGGTGAGCAGACAAAAGTCTGTACCTAATCTGGGAGCAGAAGGTGAGGTGGGCAGAATCAGTGAGGTGGCTGGGCAGAGAACTCTGACCTTCCAGGGTGGTTGCCAGCCATTGTCATTGCGGAGCTCCCTGCATGTAATGCAATGCAGGTCTGGCTGCCCCCTGCTTCAAGGGTCAATACTCAAGAGGCAGGTGCTGCTGTAAAGGAAAGTGGTTTTATTCAGGCACTGGCCACCCAGAAGACGAAAGACTCTCATCCCAAAGCCTGTCTCAGCATCCCAGGCGCCCTGGCTAGTTTACAAGGCTATGGGAAGAGGAGAACTCAGGAATTTCTGGTGCCGCACAGTGTCTCAGCTCTGTTCTCCGTGGTTTCAGTGGTATCTCCTGGGAGCATCACCGTGCAGTCCCACTGCTCCATCTGCAGGTTCCCTGCTGACATCCGGGAGCAGGAAGTGCAGACCGCCTCTCTGCTGTTCTGATGTGAGTCACCAGGCTAGTCCAGTGTCTTGTGATCGGGGTTGTTCCTCTGTTAAGCAGGAGCTGCAACTGCTGACATCTGTAGAATACTCATAAGGACACTTTTAATACATGAATCTTCTATGAGTGTGTTAGTACAGCCTATTCTATAATTACCACCTGATTAGTATATTATGTCTACTTTAATCAGTATACACAGACTACTGAAGAGCAGGTTGACAGGGACACCTGTCCGTTTCCTCAAAAGGGGAGCAGGTGAGTGACCCTCCCAACCCCCAAAGGCCAGCATAGGCTCTGGAGGAGTATGGCCAAGGTGCTTTAAGAACTGGGACCAGGAGATGCCTGGGGAAGTCCAGAGGCGCAGACCCTGTCCACGCTTCTCCCCAAGGCCTGCCCAGGGTCCTCATGTGCACATTGGAGCAGCCAGGCTTCCTGCCTGACTTGTGGAGACTCACTTTGACCCCACAGAGACAGAGACGTCTGTCCCTGAGGAGGGAGTGAAGGAGGTTGCCTATGAGTGCGCAGGAGGTGGGGGATAACCACCAGACACATAAGAGGGGGTACCCAGAGGCTTCCATTGAGCCAGAAGCAGAGACTAGCCTCAGAACCCCCATCTGGGGGACTGCACCCAGGGAAGACATCCTGTTGTGTGTTCCAGGGCTGTGGTTTCTCCAAAAGGCTCTGTAATGTGTTCTGACTTTGGCATGCTCATGAAAGGCAGGCTAGTGGGTAATGTTTTCTCCTCTCCCAGGTTTAGCACAAGCTGAGGGACCAATCCAAGTTTCAGCTCCAGCTCCTAGACATCCTGAAAATCCACCTGCAGGTGCAGAACAAAGGTACCTGCAGATCCTGGAAACTGTCTGCCTCTAGCATCTGCTCCAGAGCTCCAGGCTATGTCAATGCTGGTCACACCTGCAGCTCTGGGCGAGGGCTGCATCTAGAGAAGATCCTGGAGGATACCTGCAGGCTGCCCAGGACTGAGCCCATTGGATAAAGTAGCATCAGTTGCACCTGGCTGGCTCCTGCAAAAAACCTGCAGCCTACAAAGGACCCAGCCCTCTGGGTGAAGTACCACCACCTGCACCTGATTTGGGGAAATTTATTCGTATCCTGCTATTTTACTAAATTGATTTATCGGTTCTAGTCATTTCTTGGTGGGATCTTTAGAGTTCTCTATGTACAGTGTTATGTAAAGTGCAAATAATGACAGTTTTACTTCGTCCTTTCCAATTCGGATGCCTTTTATCCCTTCTTCTTGTCTGATTCCTGTGTCTGGGACTTCTAGGACTATGTGGAATGAGTGGTAAAAGCAGACATCCCTGTCTTGTTCCTCCTCTTAAGAAAAATGCTTCTGGATTTCCTTGTTGAGTATGTTGGCCATGGGTTTGTTACATATGGCCTTTATTAAGTTGACATATGTTTCCTCTATTCCCACATTGCTGAGAGATTTTATCATAAATGGGTGCTGGATTTTACCAAATTCTTTTGCTGCATCTATTGATATGATCATGTGATTTTACCCTTTATTACATTATGTAGGTTAGCATGTTTGTTGATTTGCAGATATTGTACCAACTTTGCATCCCCTGAATAAATTCCACTTGATCATGGTGGATGATTTTTTTAATGTATGGCTGGATTTAGTTTGCTAATATTTGGTTGAGGATTTTAGCATCTATGTTCATCAGGTCTATAATTTTCTTTCTTTCTAGTGTCTTTATCTAGAATTAGGATAATGCTGGCCTCATAAAATGAGATTGAGAGTTTGGCCTCCTCTTGAGTTTTTTGGAATAGTTTGAGAAGGCTGGGTGTTAGCTCTTCTTTGAATGCCTGGTAAAATTCACCTGTGAAGTCATCCAGTTTAGGGGTTTTGTTTGCTGGGAGTTTTTGATTACTATGGGAATTTTTTTATTGCTACTTTGATTCCATTATTTATCACTGGTCTGTTCAGACTTTCTGATTCTTCCTGACTCAGTTTTGGAAGATTGTGTGTTTCTAGCATGAACAGTGTTTGGACGAATGGCTAACACTTAAAGGAGAGATGCAGTTGGATTCCCGCATCACCTCTGACACAAAATTAAATTGCAGGCAGGTTAGTACATAAAGAATAAAACTGTAACAGTACTACAGGAGAGTATAATAGCATGTGTGTAGACTATTGAAATGGAGGTCATTTTAACAAAACCTAAAATACATAAAATAAAAGGATAATATAAATTCTGGAAGAGAAAATCAAGAACACCAAGCAGGTGGGATTGTCGAAGATGTCATCTGAAAGCACTGCAGAGATTCAGATGTGCATCTTCTGGTTGACAGTGCCCACCAGCAGTGGAAAGCGGGTGAGTTGGCTGGAAATGGCAGCACAGGAGGGACTCCACACCTCACTGCTGGGCTGAGAGGCTGGTGCTACGCTGGGGGCAGGGAGCAGCTAAGGACAGCCTCAGTGACAGCCAGTGAGGAGATGGGGCCTCAGTCTTGCAGCCCCTGTGTGAGCAGGGAAATAATTTTGCCCAGAGCCAGTGGGAAGGAACACAGCCCTGTAGACACTGTGTTGGACTTCTAACTTAGGGAAGGGTTAAGATAATAAATGTGTCATTTTTTCTTTTAAAAAAAGTGTCCACCAGGTGCAAGGCCAGCTTTTTGAATCATAATTGAAAATCCGCTGAGGATGTAATGTTACAGAACAACAAGGCGGGGCCTGGGCCGATATACTATTACCTAAAAGGAAGCCCCAGGTTCGTTATGTCCACCGCCTATAGGAAAGATGTCTCTCAATGCCAGAGATTCATGAAAAGGAAAGGAAATGTTTATTTAATGCTATACAGACTTAAACTAGTGAGCTAATGTCTTCATCAGAATCCCAAAGTCCCTTAAAACACCCACAAACACACACAGTCCTTCCTTCCCCCTTTGCCTAGTCTGGGGTACTGTATCCCAGGAAAGGAAATAGAAGTCTGTGGCTCAGGCAGATCTCGGTTCTTCCCAGTAAACTGTCTTGGCTAGGAGACCTCCCTCGGTTCTCAGAACCCTCAGCTATGTCGCCAGGATCTCTGCTAAAGCCAGGTGGTGGTTCCCCCTACTAATGCTGCGGGGGTCCTCACTCTGGCAAAGATGTGTGGTCCTCTCTCCCCCAGGGCCATGGGAGTCCCCACTCAGCCAAAACTGCATGGTTCTCTCCTCAGTGGCTGCCGTGTCTGGATTTAAATCCCTGCTCCAGTCTTCCTCTGCAGCCCCATTTCCGACTCCTCCCACACTCAGCCACACTTGCCCTCAGTCTCCCATCATTTCCAACTTTTCTGGGCTGCCATCATGAGTCTGGGAAGGCATGGCCCCATGTCATGGAGCCAATCATCTCCAAGCTCCCACGCAGGCACTGTACCTCAGGGGACCTGCTCCCCAGTTACATCTTGGTGGGGAAGTTACTTCCATCCCCCTGGCTCAGAGCATGGCCACAGCTCTTTAACATATCTGTGTAACCAGTCAAAGGTTATACATACGTTAAATGACCAGGCCAGAGGTTAGCTGCAAGGCTGTTGCTATGGGAAACAGCTCTCAATGGCCCTGCTCCATTTGGCCCTTCCCCCAACCCACACCTGGGGTGGGTGGTGAGGACATCCTAAAATCTCCTGGAGACCTTGAGTTCTGGACCCCATTTCAAATGCCCATTTGGGGTCCCCCCTCTTGGCTGCACCCTGTAACAGTAATATACAGTAATACAACATGATGACTGTAGTTAACACTGCCGTGTGGTATATTTGAAAGTTGTTAAGAGGGTAGATCCTAAAAGTTCTCATTATGAAGAAAAAATATTTTTTCCTTTTACTTTCTTCATGTATCTACATGAGATGATAAATTTTAACTATATATATTGTTAGTCATTTTGCAATTTATGTAAGTCAAGTCACTATGCTGTGCACCTTAACTTACACAGTGCTGTATGTCAAGGGTATCTCAATAACACTGAAAAAAATAAATAAAATTGGGATTTAAAGATTTTGAAAACCAGAGGCCACAATGGTCCTGTTTCCTGAAAAATCTGTAAAACAAAAGGAGGCTGCAGACCGGAGAAAGAAACCGAATTTCAGGAAATGACCCCCCCAAAAGAATCTCTGAAAGAGCTTTAAAGAGACTAAAATTAAAGTGAAACCAAAAGTTGCAGTAAAAAGGCAGATTGGAGGAGGCCTTTTACCCCATTCCCCAGCCTCTACCCACCAAGTCTCTGTTTCCTGAGCACTCTGCTTCCTCCTGTGAGTCTGTGGGGGCCACTGGCCCCACCACCCCAGGCACAGTGCTGCATGGGCAATGTCCGGGGGGCATAAAGCCCTTCTGAGGTGAAGGTCAGTGAAGTATAATGTAGAGGAATGAATTTTTTCCAGTTGTATTGATATAACTGATGTGTAACATTGTATTCATTGGAGGTGTACAACAAAATCATCTGTTGTATGTACATGTTGTAAAATGATTGCCACAGTAAGTTATATTTTGATGCATGCTGCAACATGGATAGACCTTGAAAATATCATGCTGAGTGAAATATACCACACACAGAAGGACAAATATTATATGATTCCCCTTAGAGCTTGTACCCAGAATAGACCAATTCACAGAGGCAGAAAGTGGAATAAATGTCACAGGTGGGCACAGGTAGCCAGGTTCTTAGTGATCGGGACAAAGAATTGAACCGAACACCCAGAGTTCATAGAAGAAAACATGGGAGCAGGCCAACTCCAAGCAAAGATTGATCCTGTGGGCTGCAGGGACTCTAGTCTTATAGGGCAGATTCTTCCTGGCTAGTTTTGGTGGCCTTTACTGCGCATGTACAAGTAGTTGTATTACTTTAAAGCCACTGCACATGTGGTTTCCCATGATTTTCCTGATTGGTTGCCAGGGAAGAGGGTCCCACAATGTTACCAGATTGATCCCCATCTCTCCTGGGGTCCCCCTGTACTAGGTTCACCTTTCCCTTCACCAGAGAATTACAGCTTTCCATGTTAGAGATTGGTGAAAAGGAAAGGAATTATTTATTTAAGTTATACGGACTTAAGAGTAATGACTTAATGTCTTCATTAAAGTCCCAAAGTCCCTTAAAACACCCACAAACACACACAGTCCTTCCTTCCTCCCTTCGCCCAGTCTGGGGAACCATATCTCAGGGAAAGAAATGGAAGTCTGTGGCTCAGGCAGCTCCTGGTTCTTCCCAGTAATCCATGCTCGGCTGGTAGGCCTTCCTTGGTTCCCAGCACCATCAGCTGTGTTGCTGGGATCTCCAGCTAAAGCCGTGTGGTGGTTCTCGCTAAAGCCATTCTTCTCATGGCTGCCAGGTGGGGGGGTCCCCCCACTCTGGCCAAAGCACATGGTTCTCCTTACTGACACAGCTGCATGGTCCTCCCTACATGGCTGCAGCCACGTGATTCTCTGCACAGTGGCTGCGGGAGTCTCCACTCAGCCAAAACTGCATGGTTCTCTCTCCAATGGCTGCCGAGTCTGGGTTTAAATATCCTTCCAGCTTTACTGGGCTGCCATTATGAGTCTGCACAGGGGTGGCCCCAAGTCATGGAGCCAATCTTCTCCAAGCCCCCACGCAGGCACTGTACCTAGGGGGAGTTGCCTCCCAGTTACATCTTGGGTTGAAGTCACTTCCATCTCCTGGCTCAAAGCCTGGCCACAGCTATTTAACATATCTATGCAACCAGTTAAGGTTATAAATGTGTTAAATGACCATGCCAGAGGTTAGCTGCAAAGCTGTTGCTATGCCAAACAACTCTCAATGGCCCTGCTCCATGTGTTCCTTCCCCCAACTCACACCTATGTGTGTGGAGGGTGAGGACATCCTATGTACCTTTTTAATATTTCCTGGACACCTTGAGTTTTGTACCCCATTACAAATCCTTCTTTTGGGGGGCCCCCTGGCTGCACCCTCCTACGTAAAGATTACCAAGAACTGGGGGTTGGGGCAGAGAAGGGGGAGTTAGTGGTAATTGGTACTGAGTTTATGTTGGGAATGATAAAAAAGTTTGTGGTACACATAGCCGTGATAGAGCAGCTAACATTGTAAATGTATTAAAGGCCACTGAATTCTATACTAAAAAATGGCAAAAATAATCAATATTCTATTGGTATAATTTACCATAATAAAAATGTTGCTAGAAAAAAAGCTGATGAGGGGAAAAGCACATACTCTCTGGGGACCTAGGATCCCACGCCCCCTCCAGTCCCCTCCTGTTCCCTCCTGTCCCAGGGCTGGAGGGTTACAACCTCAGGAAGCTGCCTCCTGCTGGTGCTAATTTAAATGTAGAAACTTAAAGGTAAAATCCTAGCTGGGGAGGTGCTTGGTGGGTGGCACCAAACAAAGAGTGTGCAGTTGGTTGTGGTTCCGTGGGGCCAACCCCTTTTCCTCTGTAACCACCTGGCCAGCACCGCCTACCTACCAGCCCTGCCCCAAGCACTGGCCAGCTAGGTGCCAGATGCCCTCAAGATAACTGGACATCGAGGAGCACAATCACATTAGAAGGCAGATACCAGGATATACCAGAGAGAGAGTCAGACAGACAGACAGAAGGACAGACAACATGTATCATCTTAAGCAGACATGTGAGAAGGGACACACAGTGACCTGAAACAAACATGAACAGTAAACTTAAGGAAGCAGGGACTATATTAGTAACGAGAAATAAGAACAAAAATAATTTTAAAAATAAGTGGAACTATTAGGTATCAAAAATGTAATGTGAAAAGAAATAGATGGAAGCAGTGAGAGAGGCAGCCCTGGAGAGAGAGCCAGTCACCTGGGGTACCAGGTGAAGGGCTCCCCCACGAGGAGTCAGGAAAAGACCATAAGGGAGACAATGGTAAGACAACAGAAAGGAGATTTGGGGGACAGCAGTGGGAGCATTGGCATCTGGACAGTAACAGTCCCACCAAAGGAAAAAGAGGGGCAGGAGGAATTCCTAAGGACAGAAATGGAGATCAGTTCCCCAGGATCAAAGTGGGGTGAACAGTCCCCATTCGGAAAGTGACAGGGAGACAGAGGAGAGACACCATGCTCAGACATGGGAGTGTGAGCTCTAAGGGGCTCAAAAACAAAGAGAAAACCCCCAAAGCCTCCCAACACAAAGAGCAGCTACTGCCTAGGAATAAGACTAACCTCAGACCTTCTGATGGCAACACCAAGCAGCAGCAAACAAGTGAGTAGAGTGTACTTGAAAGTACTGAAGGAAAAGAACCTGGAACGTACACTCTCATACCCAGGAAATTTTTCATTTACATAGGAGACAGGGATTTAAAAAAATCATCTCAGGAACACAGGTCCTCAGACACTTTCTCACATAATGAATCCCACTGAAAACAATTCTGATTTCCTAATTGTGATTCAAAATCCAGAAGCAAAAGGGGCAAAGACATATATTTCATTATATAAAAAGTACAAATTGCATGGCAAAACCACCACAAAGTAACAAGATAAATGAGAAAAATATTTGCAATTTATAATACAAAGGATTATTATGCTTAATAATGAGGAACTGTTAAAAAATCTGAAAAAAATCAACAACCCAATAGAGAAACTGACAAAAGAAAACATCACAAATAAAGGAAAATGTCATTCAATGTATGTAAAACACTCAACCTATCTTCTAATAAAGAGTTCAAATTAAAACTACATTGAGGTATGATCTCTCACCCATCCCAGTAACAAAAACCTAAAATGTAACCATGTGCTCATGGAAAACCTTCAACTGTTGCTCTAGTGCTATGGAGTTCAGCAGTGGCTAACCCTGGGGAGTGGAAATGGACAGTATCTAGTCACATGACATGTCCATTTCCCCAACAGAAAACAATACACCATACGGACATGTAAATCACTGAACTTCCGATCTCAAATTACAAAAAGCACTACTGGGAGGATTTCAAGGAGAAATAATAATCCATAATGCCATCACACCTTCTCAGAAACCAATAGCACTGCAGGAAGTAATAACTAGATCAATAACTTCCACATACCTCTCTCAGAAATAAAAACCCAGCAGATACAAAAGTAAGCAGAGACGTGAAAAACTTGCACAACATCAAAAAAGGTGTGTGTGTGTGTATATATGTCCACAATAAACAGAGAATCATATCATTTTCAAGCACTCTCAGGATATTTACAAGAATTAAACATATAACTGCACCTAAAAGGAAACTTTAAAAATTCCAAAAACTTAGTATACTATCAACTTTGTTTTCCAACCATAATTGAAATGGAAAGAAGGGGGGGGAGGAAGGGGAAAGGGAAAAAGAGAGGGAGAGAGAAGGGAAAAGGAGAAAGGAGGGGGAGGGGAGGGAGGAAGAGCAGGGGAGAGAGAAAAGGTGGAAGAGGAAAGAGGGAAGGAAGGAAGGTTAGAAAGTAAATAATGTATTGTTGGGAACTGCCCTGCCTGATGTCAGAAGCTGTAGCCCCCATGCCTAAGGCTGAGTAGGTCTGTCCCAGACCTTGGGACCATAAGCCACTAAGGAGACAAAGCTTATCTTCCTGGCAGGGCCACTGCCTCTGCCCCCTTTACTTCACCCTGCTTGGTCCCAGGTGTATGACTAGTTAGCCAATGATGGGCAAGATTCCTCAAGGAAGCTTAGGACAACCTAAGACAGGCACAGTCATGAAGGGGCCCTCAGGGAAGGACTTGGGGGGCTATAGAGAAAGGGGATGGACCCTCACCCCTCTGCTTTGACATAGCCTGAGTCCTCATTCTGTCTGTGAAAACTCCTAATCTCTTGACTGCCTTACTTCCCCTGCCTGACTTAAGCCTGAAACAATACTGGAGGGCTGTACAGCCCTGGGCAGGAATAGGCAGTTTCCCGGGGTGATCAGGCCTAAGAGAGAATGCATAACGTCCTGTGAAAGCTGCTTTGCTAAGAATGTCCTCAATTTTCTGATAAGGGTCCAAGCATGAAATGAGTTTGTTTCCCAAAGTTTTATAGCCCTTTAGCTAACTGACTCTGACTCAGAATAAGCCCTCATAGTTCTTTGGATGTTATCTATTGTTTGATCATTACTGCCTGACAATGATGAACGAAGACCTTCCTTGAGGTAACTCTCCCAGAAAAGCAATAAAAGCGTGTCCAGGCAAGGGTCAGGGCGTGCTCTCACTCGGAAAGCAACTGTGCTGTCCCTTTTCTCTACAGGACTTCTGTAGTCTGTGTGAATTTGCTGGTTGCATCCACAGCACCGGGGACCCTGCTGGCTGGAGTCTGCAACAGTATGTTACTAAACAACTCTTAGCAGGAAGCACATTAAGCAATATTTAAAACTGAACCACAGAGATGTTGGAATCTGTGGGACTCACTAACACAGCACTTCAGGGATGATGTGTGCCTCTGAGCACACTTGCTGGGGGGCAAGAAACATTCGAAGGAACTGGGAGAAGCATGCAACACAACAGCTGGAAGAGAACAAAGACCAAAGTCAAGGAAATGGGAACAGGGATAACAAAGATAATTCCAGATGAACAGATAATCAAAAAGATTAGTAAGCACAACAGATACTTATAAAATACTAATAATTTTTCAAATTAAATAAAATGGCTATATTCACAGAATTTAAAATAATAAAATTATACAAAAAGAAAGATAATTTGAATAAATCAATAATTTTCTAAAACTTGAAATTACAGTCACAGACCTCCTCCCACCCAAGACAAAACACATTTAAAAAGCCTGGCTCTGGCCCTGGATGGTGTTGCTCAGTGGATTGAGCACTGGCCTGCAAATCAAAGGGTCACAGGTTTGATTCCCAGTCAGGGCACATGCCTAGGTTATAGGCCAGGTTCCCAGTAGGGGGTGCGTGAGAGGCAACCACACATTGATGTTTCTCTCCTTCTCTTTCTCCCTCCATTCCCTTCTCTAAAAAATGAATAAATAAAATCTTTTTAAAAAAGAAAAAATAAAAAGCCTGGCTCTGGACTAGAGTTTCACAGGTGAGTCCTCCCCAATTCACCACACAGAATTCCTTCCTTTCTCATCCTAGTTATTCTGCAGCTGCACCACCTACCACAGAAGCCACTTGTGACTGTGAAATGTGGCTGGGGAATCAAATTTTTCGTTCTATTTCATTTTAATTAATTGTAACGAATAACTGATATCAGTTCCACATAGGAAGGCTTTCTGATGTCGTTAGGCTGAAGTTCAGCATATATTAAACTTGTTCAGTTGTGGAATCTTTCCAGCTTTTTAAAAATTTACATGAAGCAAACTAAAATTCACTACTTCGGGTGCACAGTTCTTTGAGTTTTGAGAAATGTACAGAGCTCTGTAATCAAGAGCACACTTGGGTGCAAACAGGTCTGTCCCCCAAAATGTCCCTCCTGCTTCTCCTTTTTAGCTAACCCTTTCCTCCACCCCTCCACCCTAGCAACCACTGATATGGCCTCTGTCCTCATAGTTTTGTTTTGCTTTGTGTTTTTTTTAAGTTTTTGTGTTTGGTAGCAGCTAGGAATGAGTGGCCAGAGGGGAAATAAAGGCAGGGCCCTCGCCATTACAGTCTAACCAAGAACGTAACACAGGAGGCCAGAAGCAGAGGATGACATGTCTCACCAGCTGACAGCAGCCCTGAGCTCGGTTTGGTAAGCTTTCTGTCCCCAGGGCTGCAGGCAAAACAGCCCAGGAGGAGGGGAGAGTCCCCGAGACGGTGCTGAGGAAAGTGGCTCTGTAAGGATCTCACATTGCCGGGAGTCCTGAATGTCGCAAGCAGGAATTGTACAGGAAGCGGGGGACAGTCCTTGAGATTCTACGCTGGGAAAGGGAGCTTCCGTAACAACCTCACCAACCAAGAAAAAGAGCCTTTACTAACCAAGAGAGAAAGCCTTTGTAGGTGTACATTATTCCCAAAGGGGAGAAGGAAGGGAACCTAGAAGCCAGCTGAGGTACATAAACCCCGAACCCCAATAGTTGGCACACTTAGATTAGCTAAGTACCCACTTGTAGCCTCGGCTCAAGTGTGTAGAACAAATTTACTAACAACTTCATTCCCTCTATAGGTGGGGTATTGAGACTAGCCAGGTGCCTGCTTATGGTTTCATGCTTGTATGTGTTTCATGAATAAACAAACCTGCTACCTCCTTGCCACTATATGTGTTATCTCTCCCTTGAATTACTCTCTTGTGAGCAAGTCAAGCAGCAGGTGGGGGAGGAAGGCCTCCTGACTTGGTTCCCTCTCTCTCCATCTGTAACATTTTATCTTTTATGCTCAGTCACTCCACCATGCAATCTACCCCAAAGCTGTCAGCCTGATCTGTCTATGCATCTGTCCCTATATTGCTTGTTAGTTCAGTTTGTTCATTGGAGTGCACATATGAGTGAAGTCACATGTCTTTCTCTGACTCATGTTCCCAAGATGAAGGGCTGCCCACACTGGCTACTGGGCAGATGAACTCCCAGAGGGGCCAGAGAAGCTGCCAGCAAAGAAGCATTCTGTCTTCCCTTTGAGCACTCACAAAACTGCATTTCTAGGTCCCAAAGACCTTTCTCCAATCAAGGGATACAAAGATGAGTTTGGAAAGTCAAACACCTGGGAAGGATTTAATGAAGGGTTGTGGGAAATAGAAAATAACCCAGGAGTAAAGTTCACTGGATGTGAAGTGATTCAGCAAGGGAGCTGTTCAGAATTTGGGGAGGGGTGGGTGCACTGCAGGTGCGGGCAGTGAGGCCAAAGGTGATGGGCAGAGAAAACGGAAAAGGCAAAATGAAGAAAAAAGCTGGCTTGGAAAGGAAAAGTCCTATACTTCAGAGAAATCCTTAAACAGTCTCTGAAATCTCCAGCAGGTGGACATAACAAGGGTGCAAAGAAGAGGAAAACAAGAGCGGCTGGAGGTGGAGGTGCAGCAGTACCACCAGAAACACTGGCTCAGACTTGCAGAAAACCAGCGAAGGGACCTGACTCCCGCAATGGATGCGGTGTGCTCAGAGAAAGCACAAAAATGCTGTGTGTTTGGTCGTCTGCTGCTCCTAGATTTGATGGGAACCAACATGGCCTTTGTTGTCATTGACAGAACCGCAGTGTGCACGCACAGTATTCACAGTCCTCTGCTTGTGCTTAAGAAAAACAAACACTTTTTAGCCTTTTCTGAAGTGACTGATTTAATTTCATGCTATTTGGTTGCATGAAGTTGTCCTTAACCACTAATGATCACAAAATTTCTGCACAAACTTACACCCTCCTGTCTAGGACACTTTCGTCAAGGCAGTTGTGTTCTTAAGCCCTGTCTTTACTCTGCCACCACCAAAGGGTTAAACATAAATCCACATATAAAAAAAAGACCACTAACATGGTGCCTGTTTTCTTCCTGCGACAGAACCCAGGAACCAATACCTGACATTGGCATATTGAAGATGGAATTAAAATTGTTCTTTGTTTTCAAAAATATATATAATAAATAAAAATGGGCAAAGGCTCTGAATGGATCCTTCTCCAAAGAAGACACACAGATGGCCAATAGACATGAAAAGATGCTCAATGTCACCACTCATCAGAGAAATGCAAAGTAAAACCACAATGAGATATTGCCTCTCACCTGTCAGAATGGCTATCATCAGGAAATCAACAAGCAGTAAATGTCGGCGAGGACGTGGAGGAAAAGGGTCCCTAGTGCACTGTTGGTGGGAATGCAGACTGGTGCAGCCACTATGGAAAACAGTATGGAGTTGCCTCAAAAAAATTAAAAATGGAACTGCCTTATGACCCAGCAATTCCACTTCTGGGAAGTTATCGGAAGAAACCCAAAACGCTGATTTCAAAGAATATCCTCACCCTGTGTTCACTGCAGCACTGTTTAAAATAGCAAAGACCTGGAAGCAGCCCAAGTGTCCATCAGTGGATGAGTGATTTAAAAAGCTGTGGTAAATTTGCACAATGAAATACTACTTGGCCATAAAAAGAAGAAAATTTTACCTTTTGTGACAGTATGGATGGACCTGGAGAACATTATGCTAAGTGAAATAAGCTAGTCAGAGAAAGACAAATACGATAGATTTCACTCATATGTTGAATCTAATGATCAAAATCAACAAGCAAAATAGAGACAGACTCTCAGAGAGTGAGCCGACAACTCCATATTTGTATATGTTGCAAAATCATCACCACACAAAGGCTGGTTAATATCTGTCCCCATATGCAGTTACAGAATCTTCTTTTCTTGTGATAAAAACTGTTAAGGTCTACTCTCTTGTATTTTGTTCGACACGGGTTGAAATGTCTCTGCACTACAGTAACACATGGTGTTTTCACTGTTCTGTGAGAATGATGCCCAGAAATGCTACTCTTCCAGTAGTTTTCCTAACAAATACCCTCTAAGATCAAGTTTGTGTTTCAATTGCGTGAACAGAGGCCTTACTCATTGAAATCCTTAAGAAGAAAGAAATTCTAATGTGCAAAATGCTGTGAAGTACTGTATCACGTAAAGTGTTTAGGGCAGTTCTGTAATCTATGTATTGAGTAGTACAGACTGGCAGAAGCCAGGTTTTTCAATATGCAGGTTGAATGAATCTAAGTGTGTATTTTCTGTGAAAAGTGCATGTCTCTCAGAATGAACTGTAATGAACGCGTCCAAAGCTGGGAATTCACACATAGACAAAACCCGCTGAATTAAGCATGTTTCACCGAGTTCATATCTCTATTCCCTGTACTTTGTTTTACACGGCTTAAAATATATCTGTCCTTCGGCAACACATAGTGTTTTCACTGTTCTGTGAGCATGATGTCCAGAAATGCTACTTTTCCAGTAGTTTTGTAGGAATTAGCCTCTAAGATGAAGATGGTGTTCAAATTGCGTGAACAAAAGCCTAACTCATTGAGATCCTTAAGAAGAAAGAAACTCCAATGTGCAACATGCTATGAAGTACTCTGTCACATAAAGAGTTTAGGGCCGTTGTGGAATCTGTGTATTGAGCAGTGCAGACTGGCAGCAGACAGGTTTGTCAATGTGCAGCTACACTGAATCTAACTGTGTAGTTTCATTGAAAAGTGCATGACTCTCAGAATGAAGTGTAATGAACTCGTCCAAAGTTGGGAATTCACACACAGAGAAAATCCGCTTAATTAAGCACGTTGCACCAAGTTCACAACTCTGGTCCATGTACTTTGTTCGACATGGGTTGAAATGTCTCTGCTCTACTGGAAAACACAGTATTTTCACTGTTCTGTGAGACTCACGCTCAGATATGCTACTTTTCCAGTAGTTTTCCTAAGAAATAGCCTCTATGATAACGTTTGTGTTACAATTGAGTGAACAGGGGCCAAACTCATTGAAAAATCCTTCAGAAGAAATAAAGTCTAATGTACAACGTGCTGTGAAGTAGTGTCTCGCGTAAGGAACATTGGGCAGTAGAGAAATCTGTGTATGGAGCAGTACAGACTGACAGAAGACAGGCTTGTCAATATGCACCTAGAATGAATCTAGCTGTGTATTTTCTGTGAAAAGTGCATCTCTCTCAGAATGAAGTGTAAGGCACTTCTCTAATGTTGGGAATTCACACACAGAGAAAACCCAATAATTAAGCATTAAGATGTCATGGAACACGGATTCTAGGACACATGTTATGAGTTCCTACATCATGCTTACCTTGATACATAGCATGATGTCACACAATATGTTTACTGTGTACATGTTATGATGTCATGGAACATGTTTTCTGGGATACATGTTTTGAGTTCCCAGACCATGCTTACTTGTATACATGTTATGATGTCATTCAACATATTTACTATGTACATGTTATGAGGTCATAGAACATGGTTTCTAGGGTACATGATATGAGTTCCTAGATCATGCTTACCTGGATACATAGCCTGATGTCCTACAACATGTTTACTGTGTACATGTTATGAAATCATGGAACCCAGGAAGATCTGGCTCTGGTATGCAGTATTTTTATTATTTTTCTATGTAAATTATTTTCCACTCTGACTGTGATTTATTTTGGAAAGGTATTTAGAAGTGTATTTTAAAACATCTAAATATAGGGATGTTCTAGTTACCTTATGACTGGTTTCCAAATAATGGCAAAGAGAGCAATAAACATAGTTTGTGAGACATTTTGTTGAAACCTGCTTTATAGCTAAATGCAGTCATTTTTTAAAAAGTTTCAAGTGTGCTTGAAAAGCATTTTTAATTTACTTTCTTACTGCTTACTTAAACAATGAGAAAACATTTATTCAAAGATCTACCCCAAGAGTTAAAAAAAACTGCTATCCTTTCATGTATATACACTTGCAGATATGTCGACGTGCACGTTTCTGTCTGCTTTCTCTGGATTTCATTTACTATTTTAGGTTATAAGTATGGGCACAAAACTTGTATATTTTCAGCTTTTATTTTATGATAATGTTTCTTTGAAAGGTGAAGATGTTTTTCATAAGTTTTGTTAGGTAGTATCTTTATCACAATTCAGTATATTTTGTAATTCAAATTGTTCTATTTTTGAGGTTATTTAGAAGTGTATTACATAACTACCAAGTATAAAGACTTCCCAGTCACCCATTTGTAGTGGATTCTGGCTGAAGTGCAATAGGAGCACTTAAGAAACATATTGTACGTAACTTCAATGCTGTGGTGCTTGTTGAAACTGGCTGTATATTGGCTTGGCTAAAAGATAAAAACTTTTGGGAAGATGGAATAATGAAGATGCCTGAAAGATTGCAGAATAGTGGGACAAGATGGTTAATACATGGTTCAATGAAGTTACTGATGAAAAGGAAAATGTCTCTTTCATTGTGTCTTTACCTAAGAACTGAAAGAACCTTTTGGCCAAGGGAAAAGAAGTTTCCAAGTGTGCATCTCTGCTGCCATCTCGTGGGCATTGTGGGAATAACATGTTAGCAGCTGGTCAGCAGGAAAAGTGATTGACTGTAGAAGAATATCAATGAATGTTGATTGAAATGTTATTTAGACGTGTAGTTAGTAAGTATTAAATATCAGGACTTTGTAGATACCTTTTGTTCCCAATTTCCATATTAACATCAGTGACAGAAAGAAACATGCTGTATATAATTTCAGTCCTTTGAAATGTGTTAAGCCTGTATAATTTTAGATCTTTGTAATTTGTTTAATCTTGCTTTATGGCTCATTATGGTCACTTAGGAAAATGTCCTAAGTGTGGCTCTCTGCTCATCTCAAGTGCATCTTGGGAAGGACACCTTAGTGCAGGCCAGCAGAAAAGGCTGTCAGGTGTGGTGAATGATCTACGAATGATGAATGGAATGGCACTTAGTCATGGATGTTATTACTTTCATATAAATGGGCTTTGCAGTTCATTTCCCCTTCTCTCCCCCCACATACAACAGTGGAGTCTTTACATCAGGTAACTAGGTGCCTCTTGTTGACCAGACCTGTGTTCATGTTTCAGCTGTGTCCTTGTCTCTGTGGTCCAATGTCCCGTGTGTGTTGACATCATGTCAGCATCGATGTCCCTCCTGTGTCCACGTCCTCACCACACTAATGTCCCAGCCTCGCTGAAATCATGATTCTGTCTAGGTCCCCTCTGCCTTGATGTCCTGGCCATGCTGCTGTCCTGTGTTTGTGTCCCTTCCACATCACTGTCCTGTCTGTGTTGATGTAGAGGTCGTGCTGCTGTGTTGCCTGCATTTTCATATCCCATCTACATTGATGTCCCCGCTGTGCGCTGTCCCACCTGCATAGATTTCTTGGCTGTGCCACTTTCCTATCTTTGTTGATGTCCCAGTTCCCTCAGTGTCCCAGTCACACTTCTGTACCGTCTGCATCAATGTCTCCACTGAGTCAATACGTGAGTTGTGCCATTGTCCTTTCTGTCTAGATATCTTGGTTGTGTTGATGTCCTGTCTGTGCCAGTGTCCTGGCTGTGCCTTCATCCTCCTGCATCAATGTCCCCGCTCATTGATGTCCCAAGTGCACTGATGTTTTAAAAGCTCCCATATCCCGGCCGCCTGATGTCCTGGTGGCATGGAGGTCCTGACTGCGTCACTGTTCCACCTGTGTGGCTATGGCTCACCTCCTGGTCGTAGCTTCATGGTCATCTACCTTAGGTTTACAGGCCCTGCTGCCTTCCACCAGCTGCAGGCTGAGGTGGATGGTCTGCACTGAAGTGGACAGAGGCACTCTGTCCTTTGACCCCTGTGAGCTATGCAAGGCTGTCCTAGCAGCTGGTCACTCTCTCAGGCTATGTCTGCTGCTGCTGCCACAAGATTTAACAATTTAAGTAAAGTAAACTATTTTCAACTGAATGATTACATGGATGAAATTTGGACGAGTTTATTAATTTAGCTTTTGTCCTGCAGTTTGTGGGATTGCCTAACAAAAAGTAACATTCCATGAATACTGCACTTTTCATAAATTACCTGTCTATCACCCATTCTACCTCTGTAAGGCCCTGTTTCCCCTACTCATAAATGCCCTATATACCTGATATCATCTCATTGTCTCGTATTCATTTGTATTTGTGCACACATTAAATGTTGAGTATCTTGTATCAATCTGATTATGTTATTTTGATCATTATCCCACATGTGTTAGAGCTGAAAAGGTTTGTGGAAAATAATCCCCTTTTAATCCCGCACAGTTTTGAACAGCTGGTGGTGTGGAATGAATGTTGAGACAGTGCTAACTCCTGAAACTGTTGCAGCTGAGAGATCATGGATGTCTGCCCTCCAAGGTCAGCATCCTTTTTGTTCACTCTGTGATTTGGCACATTGTTGCTGGGTTTGGTAAAATTTTGAAGTTTACATTTGGAGAGACATGAGTTTTATCTTACTGAATCACAGGGTTGTTTACACTGGGAGGATCCAGTTCACTTCCTGCCTCAGGCGTCTAGCAATGGGGGTGGGTGTCTGGCCCCAATTTCAAATTCTGGCCATGGCATCCTAGTTACAGATCTGTGTCCTGAGTCCAGGGTCTGTGCTTCAGAGTCAAAAAGTAATCATTTGTGTGTCTGCAGTCTTGCACCTTTTAGGAAGTGGCATTGTGTCCTGGGTTCACCTGTGAGGTCCATGTGCAGATGAAGCTTTATGGTTCTGGTGTATAGAATCAGGTATTAAGGGTCTGGTGTCAATCCCTGGCATCTGGTGTTTGGCCTTCAGACTGCACGGTCTGGTTTGGGTATGGGCACACGGCTTTGGGTTTGGGGCTTTGGGCCTGGAGTCCTGGTTTTGCTTTGGGTCCACTCCAAGGTCCAGGTTTCAGAGTCCAAGGTCTGTGTCCAAGGTCCCGAGTTTGGCTCTGGTGTCTGGTGTCTGTCAACAAATGGTCATTGTGTGAAATTCAATGTCAGTATGGGTCCCCAATTGTATTGAGTTGAGGTAGGTTAATAAAAGAGGTAGGAAAATTTTTTGGGAATGGAATGGGAAAACTGATCTTGATGGCTAACTAAGGCCTAGCAATTTATAGCCAGGTAAGAAATCTGAGGATCTTATCTTCCCTGACCATGGACATTGGAGAGCAAATGGTTCAGATATTCCAGACCACACAGGGGAAGACCCACCTCAGTTCCAGCCCTTCTGGTGACTTTTCTGAAGGAGAAATTCACCAGAGAAGGACCCTGACCACTCTGTGTGCTCGCTTTGTTGCATCAGCACATCAAAGGGCATCCCTGGAAAGCTGAGTATTCTGTGGAGATGACTCTTCTAAGACTTCCTCTAAAGTCCTCAATGTAAGAAAATAGGTAAAACCCTAAAGACAAAGGATGCAGCGTGCACTGTTGGCTGAGCACACACCCATCTTCCGTTCTGTTCTTTTCTTAGTCATGTAACTTGCCTTGTTTCTCCTTATCTGCAAAGGTCCCTGTGAGACTTGCAGCCAGGGGAGCAGTGGGCAGCGGCAGCTCGTCCTAGGCTCACCCCCTGATCGTGTCTCCAAGGTCCTTCTTTGTGTCTAACTGTTGTGTTTCCCAAGAAGCTACTTCGTCTGTGCTAGCTCTTGTTGCTGTGATTTCACCTCTTCTATGTGAAGCCCTTTCTTTGTTTTACTGTCCGTGGATTTAATATACAAACTCTGGAAATTCCCTAGCTTTGTGTAGTGAAATTTTTACTGCACGAAGTCAAGAATCTACACGTATGACACCTTGCCAGAGCAAAATTGCCTTGGGTCCAGTACCTTCTCGGTGACAAAATAAGCAAATTTTGTGTATTCATTTACCTGTGGGTGGACATTTGAATGCTTTCTACCTTTCAGTTGTTGTTAACAGTGTTGTTATGAATAATCATGTAAAGTTTGTTATAATATCTGTCTTCAATTTCTCAGGTTTGTGCTTCAAAGTGGAGTTATTGAACACAGTAGGGTATTTTTTTCAGGAAATGCCAAACCATTTTATACAGGGTCTGCAAAATTTTACATTTAGAAAAGAAATGGTCAATTGTTCTAATTTTTGTTTGTGATTATAAACATTTCCCAGTTTAGCTTTCTCAACTATAGCCTTTGTAGTGACCGGGAAGGGTATTGCGCAGTGAAATAGGCATGGAATGTCCTCTCTGACATTTTTTTTTACCACTTGTATGTACATATTCTCTCTACAAGGGACTATTCAATTCCTTTAAACATATAGATATCTCTCCATTGATGAGTTATACAGTTCTTTGTGGTGGTAACAAGAGTCTTATCGAGAGTATAATGTGCAACCATTTTCTTCAGTTCTGTGGGTGGTCTTCTTACTCTGTGAATACCTTCTCCTGCGATTCAGAATTTTTTAATCAGGAGGATACCACATTTACTCACTTATTTTCATCGATTTTGATTTGGAACAGTATGCCATGATATGCCAACAGCAGCCTCATGCATCTCATGTCGAAGATGCATCATCATTGCATGATTTAGTTTGCTTGATTTAATATAACTTTTTTTTTACAGAAATCTGCTTTATATTTTTAGACATTAGATTTTTATGTTTCAAGAGTTTACAGGTTTAAATAGGAGGACAGACTGTTCTCTGGAGTATGATGTCCAGAGCCAGGCATCTGGAGTCAGGGACAGGCTTCAGACACTCAGTCCAGTGTCTGGTGCTTGGCATGGCTCAGGGTTAGGATTAGGGGTTGCAGTTGAGGTTAATGCCATGACTTGTCTTTAACTTCACCTGAAACCCCTTTTTAAAAAAATTTATTGTGACAGTTGTCATCTCAGCATACATTAAAAAATCTGACCAGAACTCGTGAATATTTGTGTGGCCATTTTCATTTGGAAGATGGATGAACACAGCAACATTGTTGGCACATTAGGCTTTGTCACTTCAAGAGAGGTGAAAACACTACTGAAATGCAAAAAGAGGTTTGTGGTGTGTGTGGAGAAGGTGCTGTGACTGACTGAACGTGTCAGAGCAGATTGCGCAGTTTCATGCTGCAGACTTCTCGTGTGCAGTTGCCCCCTGGGTCATATATACCAGCCACAGTGCAGAGCCATCCAGTCCAGACGTTAACTGAGGACAGACCACGTTATGGCACGTGGGAGCAGGTGACGTACTCAAAGCATCCTAATCAATAGTGTCGAAAATCATCTGCACCGGCTTGGTTATGTTCATTGTTTTGATGTTTGGGTTCCACAGAAGTTAAGCAGGGAGAAGGGGGGAACCCTTCTTGAACACATTCCGAAATGTAATTCTCTTCTGAAACGTAAGGAAAACCTTCCAATTTTAAGACAAATTGAGGAGGAAGGATGAACCATTGATATTTGACACTAATGTGGAACAGGAGAGATCGTGGGCACACGGAGGGAACCAGCACCACCCACTCCAAAGGGTGGTCTGCATCCAAAGGAGATGATGCTGTGTACATGGTGGGGTCATTAGGGAGTCCTGTAGTAGGAGCTCCTCACCAGAAACCAGGCGGTTACTTCCAACAAGTACTGCTCCCCATCAGACCAGTGGAAAGCACCACCTGAGGGAAAGAGTCCTGAATTTGTCAGCAGAAGACATGATCTTCACACGTTTCTCTGTGGTGACCAGGAGAAAACAGTGGCAGCC
>PVIA01011710.1:0-42633 GCA_004024845.1 Tonatia bakeri
GGACGGGAACAGGTGTCCTCGGGGTCCAGTCGGGCTCAACTGCCCTCCCTTTGGCCTTCGGTAAAATTCTTATGAAAGTCTTGACTTCCCTCCTGCCCTGTGACGCTCCTCCCCCCGCCCTGGAAGGCTCCCTCCTCTTCTGCTGGGCCCTTTTCCGGCTTGTGCCCCTGCCCTTACACAGGTCCCCAGAGAGCCTGTAGGCCGCAGGTCACTGCCCTGCTCTCAGGAGTCCTCCCAGACCTCCTGCCGTGTCCTCCTCGTCCCTCATCCAAGCATGCCCGCCTCCTTCCCTGTCTCTGCTGAGCTCCGAGCTCAGCCTTTCGTCACCCGAAAAAGCACAAACTGCGGGTAAACTAATTCTCACCACTGCCTGCACAGGGGCTGATTTCCCCTTCGGGAAATCATTTGAACTCCCAAGCCTGCTTCCTCATTTTAAAAACAACGCAGCAACGATGCCTGGCTCGTGATGCACAGCGGATGGTGACCTGCGGCACAGGTGTGTGTGGGAGCACCGCCCAGTCTATGCCTGATAGGAAGTGGGTGCTCCACGAGTATTTATCCAGAGGAGTTTAGGTTGGAGACTTGGCCAAAGTCACCTCTCAAGAGCTCTTTCTTTCTTAGGCAGGGTAACTTATTGTCCCAAACCCTTATCAGAACAGCCCTACTCCACCTGTTCGACAGGGGCCCCTCTGGCGTCAGGACCTCATCTTTTGGTTGGGTGGCGGGTTGAAATGGGAGGTGGAATGTGAGTGAATGATCGTGTTCTTTTCACATGATTTCTTCCCTGGCAGGGTGTGGAAGGGTTTTTGCAACAGGCAGCACTTATTATTATTATTTATTTTGTAAAGAGGGGTCATTGAGATATAGGGGAAAAATGGGAACCTATCTGCATTTCTTTCTAGTGCTGAAAATAGCTCCTCGGTCTTCACTAGTCCAGGCAACATTGTTACACAAACATTTTGAATTTTTTTTTCGCCTTTTACTGGGGGGTAAAACTCCTCGGTGTCTCCTTACTAGGAGACCAAATGCAATGGCCTTGAATGTTTGTGTCCTACCCAATATTCCTGGGTTGGAATCCTAACCCCCAAGGTGCTGGTATTATGAGGGTGGAGCCTTCAGGAATGAGATTACCGCCTTTCTAAAACAGACTGAGGACAGTTCCCTTATCCCTTTGACCATGAGAGGACACAGTAAAAAGATGGCCATCTAGGACCCAGAAAGTAGGTCCTCATTAGACACTTGACCTTGGACTTCCTGGCCTCCAGAACTGTGAGAGATGCATTTCTGTTTCTTCTAAGATACATAATTTTTGGTATTTTGCTACAGCAGCATGAATGGACTCATACTCCATCTGATGATGGTAGTGTTTTTCCTTCCCTCTCTCAAGGAAGGCACAAGAGCTGAAGAAATGCCCTTTTCCCTTCTCACAAGACGTGAGGTATTTGGCAAGAGTGTTGTCTGGGGATTACTAGACCTGCGTTTGGTCTCACGTGTGCTACATGGGAGCCTCGGGCCAGGGTCATAATCTCTCCGTGAGGCAGCCAGTCCTGGGCCTGTGGGGTCCAGCACACTGCCACCTCCCTGAGGGCAGGCAATGTCGCTCGTGTATCTGTAGTGCTTGATATAGCAGGCGCAGAGTTTGTGACCATTTGGGAATCCTAACTCTGAATGTTGCCAAGACACGTTTTCCCAAACACACACCCATCACTGACGACTGTCACTCAGCAGAGTGCCAACAACACGCCTTACGTCACTTAATCTGATAACCAATAACTATTCAGCACATCTGCTGTTATTACCACTCCGTTGCCTAAGAAAACGGAGGAGTAGAGAGATTAAGTGATTGCCCTCTTTGCTAGTTAGTAGCAAAATCCGGATTTGAACTCAGGTCTGCCGGCCTCTGTTTTTCTACTCATCTGTTTTCGGGATCTAAGCTCTTCATTTATTAATAATACTTTACAACTATAAAGAGCTTTTACGTTTTTAAATGTAAAAGCCAAGAAGCTTTTTGTTCGTTTGTTTGTTCTACAACTGAGTAAGAAGAAGACACAGATTCTGAGTAGGAAGCTCCGATTGACTAGAGGGGAAGGAAATCTTGTCCTTGAGATGTTTTTCTCCAGGGCTGACCCTTTGGGGCCCTCTCTCTCCTGGTTCTTGGCCTGGTTTACCTTGGCTGGTGGGCTGTTTCCGGGTTTGCCCCAGTCCTGGATTCAAAGGCTCCATGTCTCCCACTCAGCTGGAGACCTCAGTGAGGCCACGCAGTCATTGGGTCCCTGTGTGGGCCACATGTGGGGCTAACCTGGAGGATACCCCATGCACAAGACAGGCCTTTTCTGTTTCTTCAAGAAACTTACAGCCTAGAGGGAGACGTGCAGGGGCACAGAGACAGCTGCTGAGAAGAGGTGATTACAGACAGCTCTGGAAGCACACGAAGTCACATGACAGCCTTGGGAATTGGTGGGTGGGGGTGGGGAGCCCGGGTGCAGGCTTCAGAAAGTGGCCTCTGTGTAGGAAGTAGACCAGCCTGGGGTAGGGCAGAGGTCGGCCTGAGCAGAGCCCTGCCGTGTACGGAGGGCATTGCAGATTGCGAGACTGAATTTTCATCCTTTTCTTCTTACCTTGGGCTGCCATATTCCAGGAAAACATTCCCACCCCTGCCATCATACCCCATTTTCATTCACTGAGGCTGCTGTACTTCTTCTCAGGCTCTAAGACCAGGCCCCCCATCTTCTTCCCCTACCCCTGCCTGTACTGTTTGTGGGGTTCAGGCCCCCAGGGGCCAACCCCTATGTCATGTTATTTTAGTACTTCAGTAACTGAAAGGATCTAGGCCACTCCTGCTTCATATAGAAATCGGCCTCAAAGCAAGTAATATCACAACTGTTGGTATGTTTATCCAGCATACATTTGTACAGGGGCACCTGGGCACTGTGAAGTAGGCTGTGAAACCCAGTTTACACATTATTGTGTGTGTGTGTGTAAAATGCATAAAGAACTTCCCAAGTGGCTTTTACTCAATTATCATGTTTCCTCCTAACCTTCTCTCCCATGGCTATCAGTAACAATGCTTATATATATGTTTTTTCTCTTAAGTTTTTCATTGCAATTCCCAGTTGAAAGACACACACTCTCTCTCCCTTTCATACTTCTTTGGCAGGTTTGATTAATGTCTTTAGAAAGGAAGATTGGTTTTTCTTGCCCCATCGTTAGCATTTCTGCAGAAGGAGACAGAAGCTGGAGCCCGGGACAGAGCCAGGACAAAGGCTTCGTCTTGGGTGTGACCTCCACGCCCCTGCGGAGCCGGCAGTGACAGGCTGTCTCGATGGCATCGGGGCTTTGAGTCTGCCCTCTTACTAGCTTGGCAGCTAGGATAGAAATCTGTCTCTTTCCCCACATGCTCAGAGAGGTCCAACCAAACGTCCTGCCTGTTGTCCCCAAAGCAAAAATAGTCCTCACAACGTGAAATACTGCATGCTCAACTTTCTCTGGTTTTCATTCCTTTGTTTTGCTCTCGCCTCAGGTTTTTGCAAAGTGACCACAAAACCACCTTCTGCAGTGACATGAGTCTGTCCAAGGGCTGTTTCACTGATGATAAGAACTGAAGTTTCTTTTTTCAGGAGACATTATTGTTATTTGGGACTGATGAACTGTCAGTCTTCTGCCAGAAACGGAAATGCTGACCTCTGACCTATTGTAGTGCAGTCACGTGCAGCAGACCCACACTTGGGTTAGTGATGGACCACGTATACCATGATGGCCCCATGAGGTTATAATGGAGCTAAAAAATTCCTACCACCTAGTGATGCAGGAGCTGCTGTAACATTGTAGCCAGTGAGGTCATAGCTGTTGTCAATTCTAGCTGTCTAGATGTCATGACGTCGTAGCCATAGCCGTGGTAAGGTCATGGTTGTTATAGTTTGTAGCCTCCCTAAGGTTGTAGCCATTGTAAAGTTGTAGTTGTGGCAATATCGTAGCCAAAGCAACGTCTTAGCGGAGGTAAGGTTGTAGCTGCAGCTGTCATGTCATAGCATGGTAAGGTCGCAGCCTGTTGTAGAGTTGTAGCCATGGCAACATTGTGGCAGTAGTAACACCATAGCGATAGTGAGGTCATAGCGTGTAAGGTTGCAACCATTCTCGGGTTGCAGCATGAGGCATGACTCACAGCTCTTCGTATAGAGTAAGGAAAAAAAGAAAGAAATCTTTTTGTCTAGCTTACAATGTGTTTGTGTTTTAAGCTAAATGTTATTACAGGAGTCTGAAAGTTCAACAGATTTAAATGTTTATAAAGTAAAAAAGATACAGTAAGCTAAGGTTAATTTATTATTGAAGAGAGAAAAACTATGTTTCTCGATTTGGCGTGGCCTAAGGGTTTCTGACGTCTGCAGCCCCGCGTGGTCAAACCCTGGGCCTCCGCATCCACTCACGGCTCGCACACCCACTCACCGGGAGCAACCACCAGCGCCTCACACAGGCCGTTTTTTCCTTTCATACTGTGTTTTTGCTGGACCTTTTCCGGATACATTTAAATGCACAAATGGTTACCACTGCGTTACAGTTGCCTCCAGCATCCAGTGCAGTGACGTGTCGCGCGGGCTTGCAGCCCAGGTAGGCAGGAGGCTCTGCCGTCTGGGTTTGTGTAGGTTCACACAGTGACGAAATCGCCTAATGATGCATTTCTCCGGACGGATCCCTGTCGTTCAGTGATGCATGACTGTACGTTTATCAGCAAATTACATTAACATCTCGAACTCCTGCTATTGACCTTCCCACGTGCGGTTTCTGGGCAGAAGTCCAGTTTACGGAGGCAAGGAGGACACGCACACACTTGAGTTGAGAGTCATTTATTTGTTGTTCTTTATTTCAGAGGTGGCTAGCGTGATCCAGAGAGGTAGTGCGACTTTGTGCTCTGATTTGGTCCACCTAACACCTCCATGAGGCTGCATTCCAGCCTTCAATGGGACGGGCCTTCCATTGGTGTGCAAACTAGAGAGGGGGGAGGAGCGGGCAGGGGGCTGTTTGCCAGGGTGGCAGAGTACCTGCTCTTTCTAAAGGTAAGCACCTGCTGGGTGGGGGCAGTGGGTGGCCCTGTACTTACAATATCTCCCTGGTAGCAAATGTCCTCATTTCACAGATGAGGACATTGAGGCTTCATAAGGTTAAGTGACTAGTTCCAGGTCATCTAGAAGCCAGCACAAGATGAGCGGCTCTTTACTTGGGAACACAGTCTGGCAGTTCCTCAAAAGGTCAAACAGAGTTACCGTATAACCCTGCAATCTGACTCTCACAGAAAGGAAAACATGTCCATAAAAACTTGTACACCAGTGTGTGTAGCAGCAGTATTCATAATCACCAAAAAGTAGAAATAACCCAAACATCCATCAACTAATGAATGAATAAATAAGTAAATCTATCCATACAACAGAATAGGATTTGAAGTAAAATGAAATGAAGTGTTGATACATGCTAAGCCTGCATGAACCTTGCAAACATTATGCTAAGTCAAAGAATTCAGTCACCAAGGACCACGCATGGCATGATTCCATTTATACAGAATGTCCAGAACCCGGAGAAAATAGATTAGTGGTGGCCCAGGGGACCGGAGTGGGGCGGGGAGAGCTCGGGGGAAGTGGAGAGCGACGGCTAATGTTTACAGAGTTTCATTTTCGGGCGATGAAAAATATCCCAGAATTGATTCTAAGTTCGGTTCCAAATGGATTCTAACAAATAATTGGTTTTAAAATGGACTGTAATAATGGTCGGACTACTCTTTGAATATACTATGAAACCACTGAATCGTGCACTTTGCATGGATGAGCGGTATGGTATGCGGGTTGTATCTAAATAACACCATAAAAAACTTGCTGCTTCCTCCCACTGCTCTGATAGAGAGAGACAGCACCCCTCAGACCCGGAGTGACCGAGATGCTCCTGGTGAGAGACACCCAGGCACCCGGCGCAGCAGCAGCACCTGGCTTCTAACGTGTCCCCGAAAGGCCTGGCGCTGCCCTCAGCCCCTCAGAGGCACCGCCTCACCCAGAGCGACGTCCACGAGCCCAGGGTCACTTTCACTTTCCAGAACAGAAAACAGGCTTCCAGAGGCTTAGCAATGTTCTCAAGGTCATGTATCTAGTAAGCATTACGGCTGCCTCCCACCGAATAGAAACCTTGAAATAGCTGCTTATTTCCCTAAGCCCCAGCCTTGTTGCACTGTGGCTCACCGAGTAGACTCTGCAGCTACGTGGCTTGGACATGAATTGGAATCCGGCCTGGTCGGTCCTGTGTACACAGGAGCATGTTGCTTCGACACTGCTCCAGTTTCCTCACCAGTGTCGTGGGGTAATGAAAGTATGAAACTCACGGAGTTGAAGATTAAGTGAGAAAACATGGGGAAAGCGTCCAGGACAGTGCCTGGCCCCCAGTCAGTGCTCAGTGCATATAAACTGTGATTACACCCAGCCTGTCGGGGGACGGGAGTGCAGGAACAACTAAGCCACAGGTTGTGGCTCAGCGACAGTCCCGGGGGAAAACAGACGCAGACATGACTGAAATAAGGAACATGGTGGGAGTGGGTGGCAGGCAGGGCAGAGGCACAGCGGCCGGTGACTAGTGGTGAATGAGGGCTGCTCACTCTTGTGGTCCTAGATCTCCGGTCTTCGGGGCTCGGGCCCGAGAGTGTTTATAGCAGCAGGACTTTCCCTCAAGGTTTCAGGTGTACACAAGAATTATGAGATCTGGTTAGAGTTTCATGGTTGTGTTTTTTTTTTCCTGACAGCTTGGTAAAAATTTAACACTTGAATGGACAGAGCAGCGAGAGTAGGGAAAAACCTTTTATTTGGGCTTCTGGAATATGTAACCCTGATTAGATCCTTAGAGAGTATAACAGATCAGCAGATGAGAAGCCGGGAAAGGACAGTGCGTGAGGGGTGTTCATCCTTGACGAGGGTGTTTTCTCGTATGCTAAGTATATGGAAATTAGGAGTATGCTGGGGATGAGCTATCTGTTGATGAGTATGAACCATAAGATTTATAAGTAAATATGTCTGTGTGTGTGTTCTATGATTAGTGATGCTGCCTTTGTCAGGCATTCCTCAGAGCGGTCATCTGTCCTCGCAAAGAAGGACCCAGGGGCCCTGGAGGGCAGGTCATGTGATCACCTGCCCCGGCCACACCTGAGAGTCCCCTGGGACCTTTTGAAACACTCGGTGGCCAGGCAGGACCTCACCCAGACCCGTCCAATCAGAATCTCTGGGGGTGGGGCCTGGACATTAGCATTTTTCTTTTAAAACATTCCCCAGGTGAGTCTTGTGGGATCTGGGGGTAAGAAGACCTGTGGATGGGAAGGCTGGGGCATCTGCCAGAAACCGTGGTGTGCAGTTGGCCAGAGGGCAACTGCCAGTCCCTCCCCAGTGAGCGTGGGAGTGTGTCAGCTGCCCATTTAGGTTTCCAGGGCCGTTTCCCAAGAGAGCTCTCTGGGCTGGGACTGAGGACGTGCCAGCCCAGGGGCCGGGAGGGTGCTGGAAGGATGGCTGCTGAGGAAGGAGGTCAGCTTTAGAAATTGGAACAGGCTCTGATCTTTCAACTCCTCCATTGCCATAATTCTGAGCTTTCTCATAGCCTGAGTCTATGTTCCAGGGGGGGAGAGGGAGGGAGGGGGGGAGGGAGGGAGGGGGGGTTGGGAGTGAAGGGAAGGGCACCCAGGGATCCTTGAGCTGCAGATGTTGTCTCATTGAAGGCACTGGGCTGGCTCAGCAGAAGGCTCACCTGCCTGTTGCAAAGGCTGCAGTGTCCCCTGAGGGCCATTTCCCGCCCCCTGCAGTGCTGGCTGGCCTCACTGCCCCCTGGGACTCTCAGCGTCCCTCTACAGCAGCCCATTAAGGTGATCGGAGAGTCACCGGAGAGCCTGGGGAGTGTGACTGTGACCACGGGCGCCTGTTTCATCTTGCCCAGAACCAAGCTGCTGAGGGACCACCCCCGAGTGTCTTCACCAGGATGAGGGTATCAGTCAGCCACGGAGCTCTGAGCACTGCTCTGCTTAGCCTGCAGCATCCCGGAAGGGACACCTGGAGCTTCTGTGGGCAGCCCGTCTCCTTCAGGATCTAAACTCTCCCTCGGAGAAGGATATCGGTGGGGCCCACACTGGGTTTGGGGAGACCAGGGAAAACAGAGGGTCAAAGAAGGAACAATTTCACTGTGCTTGACTCAGGAGCATTGGACGATCCACACAAACCCTTCTCGCAAATGCGGTTGAGCTAACAGCACCTGCTCCCTTCTCCAGAACCTCTCTGCAGCCTTCATCCACACCCACCCGTTCCCTCTCTCCTCCCTCCCAAGAGCCCATCGCCGCCACAGCCACTTGATGGAAACTCACACAGCACGCGTTTATTATTGACCGGTTTCTTTATCTCGGAGAGTGTGTCACAAGCAGTCAGGACGATAGCTCCTGAAGGCAGTTCCACAGATTTAAGATGAAGAAGCAGTATCCATGTCGTTTCAGACTCAGGGAAGTGTGGGAGCCAGCCAGCACCACACACACTCACACGCACACAACACGAGGCTGCTGGAGAATGGAATTTTGCTCACTTGGACTTTAGATATGAAACGTTTGATTTATAGTTTCTATTTCACTCTGATAGAAAAGTCTGCTTACCCTCATTGGAAGGTCGAATGTGTTAGGTTCTTCTGTGAAGGTAGCTGTTAAAATTTATTTCACATTCAAGGAAAGGGGTGCTTGCTATTCACCATGTTCCCATTTTAATTATGATTTTTCCCAGCATCATTTTTAACAAGAATAACCTAAGGCCCGCAAGGAGTGATTTTCCCTAATCAGCTCTTGAGCCCACCTCCCCCTCTTGCACCTGCCGCCGCAGCTAGAGCGGCGCAGATGAAATGCGGTGCAGAAGTGAGCAATTACCTGGCGAATCCGAACAGTGTAGAGTCAGCAGTCAATTAGAATAGTTCAATCAGGACAATCCTTTCTTCTCCCTTCTTCTTTTGCTCTATGAATTATCGCCTTAACTCCTGCGACTCCGTCTGCCCTGTGTTGAAGCCCGTCCTCGTCCTCCTGTCTCTGCTGACCCCAGAGCCCCCTGTACCAGAAGACCTTGGCTCCTTTGCCCACCTGGCTCTCCTCTCTACTCCTCCCCCGGTGCAGGTCGACAGTCCTCCGGCATTTGGGTCAGCTCCGAACGGAGCGCCCCCTTGTGTCAGGCTGGCGCCTGCACACACACATCATTTCCTAGGCGGGAGCCCACATTCCCTTGGCTGCTCAGACTTTGGGCCTGGCTTCTAGAACTGTCCTTGTACCGAGATCGTCTTTGCACACCTGTCAGCTCCCCGGACTCTTTTTACCGATGGGCACACTGCTTGCTCTTGCCAGCTTCTGCCAGTAGGGACTGACTGATGGTGGACTGGAGCCCAGTGTGAGGAGTGGGCTTGCTCCCAGGGACAGACCTCATGTACATGGACACCCAGCACCACAGGCCTGCTGAGCCTAGCTGTGTCCCCCTGCCAGGTGGGATCGCCAAGCACTTCCTCTTCACCCCATGTCAAGCACCTGCCTGCGTCTTGATTCGATGAAGCCAATCCTGTTTTTGGCTGATGCCCACTGCCAGCCGCATCTTCCCATGGCAGCAAGGTAAGTAGGCCTTAAACGTTTCTCCTCCGGCATGTCTTGCTGCAGTAGGAGCCACCATACGAGATACTACTCACTTATTAACATGTATGCACTTAATACATGTTTTTCGAGCACCTAGTATATGCCCGGCATTCAGTGCTAAACAGTGCCTGCTTCTGACCCTTGAGGAGTGCGTGTGAGTTTCCTGGGGCTGCTGTAACAAAGGGCCACAGGCTGGGCGGTCTGAACAACAGAAGTGTGCGTGTCACAGATCTGGTGGCTGGCACTCTGAAATCCAGGTCTGGCAGGGCTAGTGTCTCCTGAGGGCCGGGAGGAAGCACCTGCTGCAGGTCCCTTCCCCAGCCACTGATGGCCATCTTCTCCCAGGGCCTTCCCATTGTCTTCCCTCCATGCCAGTCTATGTCTGGGAGCAAATCCCCCCTTTTTATAGGGACACCCGGTATATTGGATAAAGGTTCACTCTGTTTCCGTATGAGCTCACCTTCATTAATGACATTTGCAGCCACCTCATTGCCAAGTAAGGTTATGCTCTGAGGTGCTGGGGACCAGGACTCAAACATGTTCCTTCAACCCGTAACGGTGCGCCTCCTGCTCCAGGGCAGGAGGCAGAGAGAGCTGCCTGCAGACGCTCGCTCTGTGTCCACTGGGAGAAGTGGTCCCCTTCCCTTCCCTTCGCTTTTCAGGGCAGACGCGCCCTCCGGACAGCTCATATTTGTCAAGCAATAACTGGATACCAGAAACAGTGTGTATTTTTGAGCACTGAGTGCGTGTTGAGCACTATTCGGTGACTTACACGTGTGGACACGGTCCTGTGAAGAAACCGAGGCTGAGAGCTTGAAAAACAGGCCAGCTTCACACGGTAAGGAGAGAGAAGCAGGTCGGCCGTGTTTTGTAGGGACGGAATTACTTACACCTTCTGTCCCCTGCCTCCCTGCGACACTGAGCTCTGCTGTGGAGGATGTCTCCGCTGTTTTAGAACCGGCTGCTGGCAGGGCACGGCTCACAGAGACTGCTCCGTGGGGAAGCTCCCTGAGCCGGGCGCTGCAGAAAGTCCTGCTGCTGTAGGTTCTATTCCCTGCAGTCGGGGCCGCTGCCAGGCTCTCGGTGTTAGACAATACCTACTTAAAATAGGCACCCATCTATCTCAGGTGCTATGCATTGCCTTTGCTGTAGTTCTCAAATAGCACTCTCTTATTCATTTGTTAACTTGCTTCCTGTCTGTCCCCGTGTTAGAGTGTATAGAGGGGACCTCCCCCAAACAGGAATTATCTTCTGGAGGGCGGGCCCCTTGTAGTACAGGCTTCCCCCACTAGGTGAGCGTTCTAGGAACCCATCTGTGTCAGTGTACCAGCTGGCGTTGTTGTGAGAGGCTGCGTTCGACCTCAGTGAATTTTTTTTGAAGACTCTTTCAATGTGTCTGCCCATTTCATGATGGGTGATTTACGAGTGCGCCTGCCCACACCATGCTGAGTGTTCAGCAAGTTTTGATCAAAGATGGCATGGCCCCTGTGCCTCATGTTCCCTGTTCATCCAGTCTCATCCTGAGAATCTTTTTGTTTGTTTGTTTGTTTCCCTGGATGAAAACAGTCCTCAAAGGGAAATGTTTTGCTGATTTGGGAGAGGTAAAACAAAAAACAGCAGAAACACTAAAATCGACGAGTTCAAATACTATTTTGAGCAGTGGAAAAAAGTCTTGATAGGTGTATTGCATCAAATGGAGAGTACCTTGAAAGTGACTGAAGTTTAAACATGTAAGAATAAATACACAATTTTTTAATAAATAAATTCCATTTTAGGGGGGATCTCCCCTCATAAGTCCCACAAAGGCAAGGCCAGCATCTCCGGTGCTTTGAGCCCCGCCTGGCCCGCAGAGGTATTCCAGAAAAGCCTTTGGGTAAAGGAATTTTGCTACAGATAAAGCATTGCTTTGGGGCCTTCTCAGAAACAAGATTTCATTTCACTTTTAACAAAACACAGGGCACAAAATGACTCTAGGAACTCATATGTTAAATGGTTGAGTAGAAACGAGACATTGAGAGCATCCTCACTGGCGCCCGGCACAGCTGGGGCAGACACGTGACTCTCCACACCAAAGTCTTTTTCCTGCCGTTGTTGATAATTACTCTCCTAAGTGCGGCCGCAGGTGTCACCTCACTTAAAGCGTTGCCTTCCCAGCTGGGGCCCCATTAGCATTTTCCTTCCTAACAGCATCCCTCTCCTACTGCTTGGTGAGCACAGGCTGTGCGTTGGAGGCAAACTCGATGGACCAAGTTCATGTGTGTTGGGGGAGGGTCGGTCATTCACGGATGCTTTCTGCACCCCAAGGTGATGTGGCTGAGAGGGTGGGGCTGGCCGTGGCAAGGCCTGGGCTCCCTCCCTGGGCCCCAGGCGGCTCACCCTGTATGTCGAGATTGGTGTCTTCATTTGGAAAAAAACGGTGAAGGGTTCCTGCACAGCCTGCTCCACAGGCCATTGCAGATCTCAGCTAAAGTGATGCCCAGAGAAATGCTTCTGGCCCGGCACACAGACAGGTAAGGAATTACCTGGGATGAGAGCATTGGTATCCAAGGTACCTGGGCTCAAGTTCCAGTTCTATGACTTATTAGCTGTGACCTTAGTTATTCAAAAATCTCTGCACTTCGGTTTTGTCATCTGCGAAATGGGGAGAATAATACCGATCCTATCGATCTGGCATGTCCATGAGGGTTCAAGGGAATGGTATCTGAGAAGCTCTTGGCCCTGGGTAGGTGCAGTAGTAATAATTCCCCCACTGATTTCACTTTGTCATTAACCAGATAATGCCATTGTATCAGTTTTCTACTGCTGTCATAACATTTCCTTAAGTCCGTGGCTGAAATAACACACGTTGTTTATCTCGCAGATCCGTCCATCAGGAGTCCCTTGGCTTGGCTGCTTCTCCAACTGGATTGCGAGGCTGCAACCAAGGTGTGCTGGCAGCCGGGAGGTGAAGTCTGCTTCTAAGCTCATTCAGGCTGTTAGCAAATTGAGTTCCATGTGGTTGCTGGACTGAGGTCCCATTTCCTTTCTGGCTTGTGGCTGGGGGGTTGTCCTCAGCTTCTAGAGGCTGCCCGCATTGCTTGGCTTGGTGGCCCTCTTCCTTCCTCCCTCTTCCCCCTTTAAGGGGCCACGTGATTACTCCAGGGTCATCCATAGCCCGCTCTTAATGTCAGTCACCTTAATTTCCCCTGCTCCTTTTCCAGGTAACTGTTTTGTGCCAAGATAACACACGAGTTTCAGGGACAGGAACACGGACATCTTTGGGGGCCATTTTTCTTCTGATCATGGTCATATGTTGATACCCTAGTTTTGTATGTATTAACCATGTCTAGTCCACGAGATGTAGTATTCGAAGTACTTAGTCCAATGCCTGGCCTGGAGCAAGCTCTTGACTAATATTAATTTCCGGTTTTGGTATTGACAAGCAGAAGACAATTAAGTTGCAGCAAATGACCTGGCAGAGCATCATCTGCTTTGATAACCATCTTTCGTCTTCTCCAGGAAACCTTTCTGACCCCAGCCCTTGACCACCAGGCTGGGTTTGGTGTGGTCCTCTGTGTTACTAAACCATAGGACTTACCTTGTTTAACTGTCCACATCTCTTCCACCACACTCTGAACCTTTTTAAAGGGCACAGACTGACACTTTTCTTTCTGGGGTTATTTAGTAGACTGTCACATACTTAGTAGATGCTCAATAAATGTTTATTGATTACATGGATGCTGAGAAAATCTATTGCATGCTCAAAAATAATTGATCAAATAATTAGTTGTTGAAAGGCATCCCATAAACACCATAAATATGGAGACATTTATTCCAGGAGAGCAAAATGGATGCACATGGGTGCTGTATTTTCTAAGAGAATTGTCTTCACATAGAGGTTCTTGAAAAATAAATATAGGTTGTGTTTGTGAAGACAATTTTTCCATTGTCTAGGCTCAGATCTTGTGGAGGAAATCTTCTGAAAATTGCTGTCAACTCCTGGTAACTCCTGCACTTGGAATTGACTGAAGGACTTTGCCACTTCTTTTCTCTGAATGTGTCAGGAAACAAACAAACGCTATTGAAGTGCAAGCCACATCAGCTTGGCTTACTTCTCATTTGCATACTTATTGAGACTTACATCTAGGAGCAAAACCGAACCCTAGTGTTCTTTCTCTTGGGAATGCACAAGCCGCTCTTCCCCTGCCCACCCTGGCCCCACACACCAAATGCCCATTTTCTATCCCTTTCGTGAAGTGTCCTAACAACACTGGAAGGGGGTAGTGGTCAATATTCAGCAAATAAGAGCAGCGTTCAGAGGGTGGTGTTACGTTTACCGTTGTTGTTCGTGGGTTTGGTTTATGTCTTTTTCAGTTTCGTCTGTTGCAGGTTGCCAGCCGGCGCACGCTGACTCCTGATCAGCCAGGCGGCCGGCTTCTCTCGCCCTGGCCAGGCTCTCTCGTCACAGCTGTTTCGAGCTTGGCTGGCCCTTTGGCAGTAATTGCTCCCTCTTGGGGACTTTGGTCTTTTGATATTTATTTATTTTTTAGGTTCAGTATAGTCTCCATTATTTTAAAGGAACAGTTTTATTATCTGAAACAAGCAACCACCAATGAAAAATTGGGGCCGAATCACAGGCCTCAGGACCCAGATGAGAAATAAAGAAATATTGTTTATAGCCATAAGTATTTGCTTGGCAGTTTTCCTTCTGTCTAGCATGCTGGGGCACATCGTGTTTTTGCCATCACAGACGAGTAATTAGACATTAGATTACATCTTGACATTACAAATGCGCTGCCCTCTGTTGGAAGTCTGGGAGTCCTCAGTTTCTTTTGGGTTCATCTCTCCGTTTCGGAGTCAGAATCCAGCTCACGTGTGAGGCTCCTGGGTCTTCCAATGGTTTTCACGCAGCCAGCTCTGCATGGCCTCCTCTGGTTCACCTCCCTGACATAGTTCCTTTAAGCTCAGCAAATATTTATTGAGCACTGGTTGTGATTACGTGCCAGACATCGTGACAGATGCCCAGATGCTTAACCCATGGTTCCTGATTTCCAGAAGCTAGACTTGGTAAAGGGGACAGACACACACAGGTGAGTAGAAAGGAAAGCTGACTCCATAAAGTTCTACAACTCTAAAAAACGTATGTGCTTTGCGGGCAGAGGCAGCCAGGAGAGCTGGGACTTGGTGCTGGAGCAATCGCTGGTTTCCTGCCTGAGCTGTTAGGTGTTCCATGTGCGGTACTCATGGTTTGGGGATGGGGATGTGATTAGAACACGGGACTTCAGGGAGGGCTGCACAGAGAGGGGTGCAGCCGGAACCTCACTGGCATCTTCCTGCTCACACTCTGAGGGTGACTGGAACCACCGTGGGTGACTTCTGGTGGCACAGTTGGGTGGCAGCAAGGTCAGGAGCAATGTGCTCATAGAGTGTCCAGCAAGACGTTGCCCACTAATGGATACGACAGACTGATGTGCCAAGTGCTGGGTGAGCCTGTATAGGCGTGTGTGGTGGCCCAGCTTGCTGAGGGAGATTGGGCACTACTGGCCTATCCTCGCCAGCCACCTCACTCTCTCACCTATCCTAGAGCTGGGGTCCCCAACCTCCGGACTGCAGACCGGTACCAGTCTGGGTCTGTTAGGGACCAGGCTGCCTAGCAGGAGAGGTAAACTTGAATGTAAAGTGTTTGAATCATCCTGAAACCATCCCCCTCAGCCCCCCAGTCTGTGGAAATTTGTCTTCCACAAAACCAGCCCCCGGTGCCAAAAAGTTTGGGGACCACTGTCCTAGAGTTCTTGCTCCAGTGCGACCACTCTTGAGGAATTCACTCCTCCACAGAGTCTCTGAACACTAGGCAAGCTCTCTAGTAAGGCCGATATGGGCGTTACTGATCTGGTCCCTGGCCGCCCTTCCTATCTGCTCTCCCCAGAATGCCCCACTTTCCTCCCACTGACCCAAGCTGCTGTTGGTTTCTTCTCATATCTCCTTGCTTTTAAGTGCCTTTTCATCTGCTTAGAACGATCCTCTCACAAAGTGTGGGAGGAGTCTGGGGGGAGGAGTCGGGGGCGGAGATGAGTGAATAGGTGACTGGTAGCCCATGCGAAAGGTAGGAAGGCCTTCGTGGAACACCTGGGAATGGAGAGAAAGAATCCGATGAAACAGGTGTTTAGGAAGTTTAGCAGGTACAAAATTTGATGACCAATTAGATATAGAGGATGATGAAAAAGATTCTGTGATAACCCTGAGGGTTCTGGCTTGGATTGGATTTTCTGTAATTACCTGTATCCCTCAGAGAGGTCTGTCAGTGTGAGCTGCAAACCAACATCCCATGTAATTAACTTTTGTTTTTAACAAGGTTCAAGTTACATTTTAACAAAGAAAACCATGAATTGATTTGATGTCTAGGCAATGTGACTTCCATTTTTGTTACTCATATTAGTTTTTGAATACAAAAAAATTAAAACTAATACTTAACAGAGTGAGTAGGAGGAACTGTTTAGATGTGCAGAGGATTATGAAGGTATTTTCTTTAACATTCATGGTTATCTTTTAGAGTTGTGTTCTAATCTTTTAAAGGCAGAATACAGATTAAAAAAATAGATTATAACGACTAGAGAAACGTTCCTCATGATTGGGTTAAGGACCTCGGATATATGCGTGGGTCCTGTCCTCCACCACGGAGAAAAAGCGGGAGGTATTTCCAACATCACTTGTTTCGATTTTCCTGTGTTCAGAACGCTGACTGAGAAATGCTGGCATTTTTCTTGCTCCTCCATAGGACCTGGAAAAGAAAGAACGTGTTTTTAATGTAACTCTGGTATGTTTGCAGTCTTTCGAAATCATGACATCTCCCGAACAGCGTAGGTTCCAGACACTGAGCTGAGAGGCAGAGCCAGGTTGTTAAGGACTGTGTGAATGATGTGGGGTGTGACATCTTGCCTGCTAATAAAGCACAGAGGACAGTCCTTCAGTTTGACGTGTAATTAATTCTTAAGGGAAGAGAAATGAGCATTTTGGGGGGTCGTAAATGTTGGTTCTGTTCACAAATAGTTCTGATTTTCTTCCCCTAGGCACATTGTAGGACCGGACTCCCTGATCCTTGGCACAGAGACTGGCCACGTGACTGACTTTGGCCAGCGCAATGTGAGTGGAAGTGACACGTACCATCTCCGGGCGAAAGTCTAAGAGCCAGGGCATGATTGGCCCATGTCCTTCCCCTCGTCGTGGAGAACCGTGATGCTCCAGATGATGGTGGCATTCCTGAGTGCGGGAGTGCGGGGGCGAGTCCCTAGCAGATGCACAACCTTCACTGTTTGAAGTGACTGATATTTAGGGGCTGGTTTGTGGTACAGCCCACCCTGCCACATGCACAGAGAACCCCCTGTTTACATACTTGAGAACACTGCTTATGCTTCCTGGTTACCATACGCCCGTTGTGGAGAATTTTGAAAACACAGGAAAGAACGAAGAAGATATAAACATCCACTGAAATCACCTGCATAAAAATAATTAACTATTTGGATGGACAGTTGACCCTTGAACTACCACGGATTTGAACTGAGTGGATGCACTTAAACGTGGATTTTTTCCCCAATAAATACTATAAATGTATTTTTTCTGTCTTATGATTTTCTTAATAACATTTTTTTTAGCTTACTTTATTCTAAGACTACAGTATATAATGCAAATAACATACCAAAATGTGTTCACCTACTGTTCATGTTGTCAGTAAGGCTTTTGGTCAAATGTAGGCTGTTAGTAGTTAAGTTTGCCGGGAGTCAAAAGTTGTCAGTGGATTTTTTAACTGTGTGGGGGGTTGGTGCCCCCAATCCCCATGCTGTTCAAGGGGCACTTGTATTTTATTTCTTTCTCTCATAAATATTAAATTTCAAAAATTGAGGTCATGTTATATATACAATATTGCCTTTTTGCTTCATATCATATCACGAGTCTTTAAAATTTACAAATTTGCTGCCTAGTCTTTAATTAGTGAAGGAACATTGTGATCTATTTTTATATTTATGCTATGTTTTATACTGTTAATACTTCCTAACAAAGCAATATTTTGCTTTTACATTTTTCTGCTTGTAAGTAACATCCTAAATGAGGAGGGCTACATTTGTACCCCTCTCTGCTCAGACCGCTACTGCGTCCTTAGAGTAAAGCTCGGAAGGGGAATTACAGGGCCAGCGGGTGTGCATGTTTTGAAGATGTTGCTATACATTGTTAAGTTGCCCAGGAGGAAGATTGTGCCAATTAACACTCCAGCAATGAGAGATGGGCCGTCTCGCCATCCCTGTTGAGTATTACATTTCCTTTTAATCTCTGTTACTTTGATAGGTGAAAATGTTACGTGTTGTTTTATATTTGCATTTATTTGATTACAAGTGATGTCGAACGTTTATTTTATAGGTTTATGAGACATTTGCATTTTTGTTGTTGTTGTTGTTCTGGGAATTGTCTAAGTCAGAGGTGCTCAAGCTTTCAGCGTCTCTGGGCCACACTGGAAGAAGAAGAGCTGGCTTGGGCCACACATTAAATACATTGCGACACGTGATCACAAAAAAATCTCATCACGTTGTAAGTAAATTTACGATTTTGTGTTGGGCTGCATTCACAGCCTTCCTGGGCTGCATTTGGCCCTCGGGGTGCAGGTTGGGCACCCCGGTGGATTCTCAAGCCCCCAAACATCAAACTCTACAGGAAGCCGACAGCCGCGTTCTGTGGCTGCAGAGCCCGAATGTGCGTTTTTGAAGTGCGAGGGTTGAGCAGGCTTCTCTGATTCCCTCTCATCTTCCTTGTTTTGATTATTTTCTCTCCAGCAATCTCCCTCCACAGCCCATGTCTCCCCCAAGCTTTGGTCTCCCTCCAAGCATTTTATTGTGCTGGGCTGCAGTCATGGCGGAACCTGAAATTTTGGAGAAAAAGGGATAAATGTGATCAAAGTTACATAGCTCTGAGTGGAACGGCATTATTGTGGAAAAATCCACGAAGTGTCTCCCTTATGAAGTTCCCTCCCTGCCAACTGATTCGTTCCCATGGCAAAGAGGCGGTGGGCACGGCTTCTCCCGGAGGGTCAGTGATTCAGGGCACGGCCGCTTCTCCAGCTCCAGGCTGGAACCTCCCGCAGCCGGGGGCGAAGCTTAAATGACTCTTCCTGGAAGTGTTCTTACTGGCTTCACAGACATTGCTTTACCCCCGATTGTCTATTTGGTGCGTTTGAGAAGGAAGAAGAGAGAATCTAAATTTCCCCAAAGCGAGTGTTATTTTTCAGCTCATGCGAGATAAAAGACAGATTGAAATGGAGCCAGACGGACCTGCCCTTCACCCTCCATCTCGTCGGAGTTGGAAGCGGGCCTCGGTATGTCAGGCAGCAGCTGGCAGGCTCTTTCATCATCATTAATTGTCCGCTGAGTTCTCACAAGGAGAGACTACAATTCAGGTTTAATTACGTCTGCACCATCTCCAATCAAGTTCAGGGGATTCTGGTGGCACGAAGTAGGCGTGGGCCCGCAGTGTGCCAAGGATACTCTGCAAAGCAGCAGCCACGTGTGTCCTGAGGGGCAGAGATGGATTAACTGAGCTTGGAGGAAGGAAAGCTTATTAAGGTGGGCAACTCTCTGGAGACATGGTGGAGGGGACCAGGGGGCAGGGAGGCTGCTAGTGGCATTGATCCGGTGAAGGGTAATTTGGTTTATTTGGGGTAGTGGGCCTTTCCTGGGGAACAAGCAAAGATTTGTTCAGCGAAATTTGCTTGTTTTTATGGGTGATAACCAACTGCCAGACAGGGAGCAAAGAAATACTTTTGGTTTCGGATAAAACAATAACACTCCCGCTGTCACTTGAGGAAACAGGTCTCTTTGGGTGGTCTCTGATTTTACCGGTGCAGAGAGATGGTCAGTGACCGGGAAGCCGGCTTTGGCTAAAGAGAGAACTTGAGGACAGCCTAACGTAAATGACAAGCGGCAGGTGACCTGGGAGTCGAGAGTATCAGTAGCTTATTTCATTGTTTCACAAAATATGTCAATTGCTACCAATAGCCTTCACCACCTTTATGACGATGGTCCTCTGCCCAGTGTAGCCACACAAGGTCTCATTCCGATTTCTGTCCACCCCTGGGGACGTTCCTCTCTGCTTCTGGTCTTTCTATTATTGACCGACCCGTGACCTTTGTACTGTAGAATAAAGCTGTGGCCCCTGCTCCATTTCCCTTCGTCGGGGTATAGATCTTATGCTTAAGAATGTTAACTGCCCAGCTTCGTCTGAAATCTCACTCCTGAAAGGAACTCGGAAACTGCTGCAGGAGCTATCTCTGTGGAATTAAGTGTTTTCAAGAATTGCATAGAGCGACCATCCGGCCTCTGCTTTTCGAAAGGACAGACTCACTGCTGCTCTCATGTCTCAGGAAGAGCCATTTCTTTTAGTTCTTAGGCCCTCTGCCCGCAGTGGAAAAAATAAAGAAATAGCAGATCACATAGATGGAACCTGAAAAATCTAAAATCAACCACCATACATGTGTGTGTGTCTGTGCCTTACACACAGCAGAAGGGCTTCGCGTGTTTTCCAAATCTCCAGCGAAAGAAATCTGTCCCCAGCCTACGGTCTGTGGTCTCTTGTGTTAGGCCTCTAATTGAGACCACATAGTTCATCTTTGCTCTAGTTTTTACAGCCAGGAACAAGACTAACAGGGGTGAGTTTAGAAAAACAAGGAAATCAAAAGCAGAGCTCTCAAACTTTACAATATGTGTTAGTTAAAACAGGTCCATAAGAGGATCAACATAGAATACAAGTATATATATATATATATATCTCAAAGTTAATGTGTGATTGAGTCTTAAAGCCAGAGGATCCGTGTTTGCACTTCTGCTCAACCACACTAGGCACAGGGTAGATGCTCGGTAAACACGTACCAAATGTGTGAAGTGTTTATTGGAAGTGTTAAACAGCTTCCACAGGGAACACGTGCCCCGGTGGGCTAACCACGTGAACCGAGGTGTGAACAGAGCAGAGGTGAATGCTGTGTGCCAAAGCTCTGCGTCGTGCTTCAGCTCGTCCCAGTGCCAGGAGCCCACCGGAGCTGCCCCCAAGGTGTGGGGAGCACAGGCACCTGCGCCGGGCCCCGGAGCAGGGCCTTTGGGCTGCAGGGTAGCTGGGTGGAGCCAAGGCAGGCCTGTGAACTAAGCACAGGATGTACGTACATATGTGTCACTGTGACGGGAAGTCAGGTCGTCACTTCTGTTTGTCTCCCGTGGCCTTTCTAAGTCCACTCTGTGGGACCGATTTTTCCTCTGTCCCAATGAAATGCAGTTCAGATGAAATACGAGCCAGGTGAGCACAAGCAGTTCTGTCACTTCAAGCCGCACTGCTGTCTTAGTGTGGTGACTAATACACCCGGTCCCAGGTTATGGTTAAAACTGCAGTTTCGTTTTAAAGTTAACAGTTCTTCTTTTCTGCCTGTTCAGCCTTATTCCAGAAGGAGGCTCCGTCAGGGAAATGGGGTTCTCCTCTCCTGCCTGCTCTTTCCTCCCCCAGCTCCTCTCTTGCGCCTCCTCCACTCCGCTCGCTCCTGGGTTCCGATGGGGGGTCGCACATTCTGCTTTGCGGAGGCTGGTCCCAGCGGTGCGAGGCCTGGGCCTCACGATCAACACGTCCCTTTCGTATCGATCGTCTCCAGAGAGATAGAAGCAATGGTCCCAAGGCGATGGGGACACCCAAAAGTCCCACTGCTCTTGCAATACCTCAGTACTGAATATTTAAAAGGCAGGCAGGCTTCAGACTTGTAATGGAGAGAAAATATCCCTTCGAGCCATTAAGGAGTGTGAAGAAATCGAAGCTGTTGAAAAAATGGTTGGAAAAGCTGGCAGAATTCATAACTCGAAAGATCCTGGGTTATGCTCATAAATAAGTAAAGCTTCGAGTTATGAAATAAAGCTAATTCAGAAGCCCATTTAGGAAGGTGACCAGAGAGAGCATAATTAAGGTAACTGGTTTCATAGGCAATTTTGAGTTTCGTCTCCAGGAAGATGGTCGCTCCGAGATGGCCATGGACAACCCCGAGGAAACGAGCGGGAAGAAGAAAATGAGCTGAGACGGTTCAGAGTTCAGGTTCTCGAGAGGTGTGCAGATTCTAACTCCGACTAAATAATTTACGATCTAGGCGGCCTTAGGAGACGTGCAGAACTCTCTGCTTTAATCTTTCCCACCCATAAACGGGTGCCTGTCTCACAGAGTGGTTGGAGAGTACTAGCAGTGAGCTTGGTATAGAGTGAGTGCTCAATAACTATATTATTGTTTTTTCTATATTGATTGATTTTAGAGAAAGGAAAGGGGGGAAGAAGGGGGTGGGGCAAGAGAGAGAGAGAGACAGACAGAGAGAGAGAGAGAGAGGGAGAAACATCAACCTGAGGGAGAAACTTCAATCAGTTGCCTCCCATATGCCCCCCAGCTGGGGATCAAACCCTCAACCCAGGCCTGTGTCCTGACTGGGAATCCAACCCACAGCCTTTCCGTGTTTGAGGCGATGCTCCAACCAACTGAGCCGCATTGGGCGGGGTGTCAATAAATATATTATCATTATTACATCTAGATTTTTTTCTCCTAGAAGCGCCCAAAGTCTGAGACAAAGACAGCCATCTCTAATAAATTTGGCTGTAAGGCCAAAGCAGTGGGCACAAGCCGACAGAACGAGAGTAGGCCAGATTTTATGTCGAGCGGGTTGGATTACACAGGTGGGCCAGAGTAGCTTTACGGGTGTTCGTACGGGAAAGAATACGATAATTTATAAATAACAATAAAGGAATGAACTCTGCATTTTACGTACTCCTGACTGTAGACCTCCTTTTGCCCACCCTGTGTAGTCACAAAAACAGACTCGGTTTCAGATATAAAGGAGACAAAAGCATGCCAAAAAAGTGTTTAAATTCCACTCACAGAGGGAGTGACTTTCGGTTTGTTCTGGTTTTTTAGCGTTTCGTTTAGGAACCCTTTTTTTCTCAAAAAAAAAAAAGAGAAAAAAATGTCAAAAAAGCAGTCTCATCTTCTGATTCTGTTGTTTTACACTGGTTTGTAGCTAGGCCTTACACAGACCCAATTCTCTACTCGTGAAGATGTGACCTGTATTCGTCAGAACAGACGGCACGCTGTAAGCAGCCAGCCCCAAGTCTCGTGGCGGCTGATACTAATGCAGGTTTACGTCTCCCTGGTGCCACACGCTGCTCCCCGCAAGGACCGTCCCCCAATGTTGATATGGGATCCGGACCTGTTTTATCTTGTGGCTCCTCTGCTTCCTAGGACCCTTTTGGTGTCCTGCGCTGGATCTTCAGCTTTTCCCAGCCGGTGAGGGATGTGCAGAGTGATGATTGTGTCGGATGTCTCCTGTCCAGCTGCAAGTGGCAATCCTCACTTATTCTCACATTCCTTCGGCCAGAGCCTCATCACCTGGCCGCAGCCTAGTAGCAAGGGAAGCCAGGAAATGTAGGTTTCCCGTTTTCCCATGTTGGGAAAAGGAACTGGAAGGCATTTAATTAGCTTCTGCTACACAACTTTTATTATGAAATTAAATAGAAGTTTGTGTGAGGCTTTATAGGGTGAGTTGCAATGAGGAATGTTGAGACTTGGCCCTTAGATCAAAGAAAAACTTTTTGTACTTTAAAACGCATTAATCTGCATGGCAGCGAGGGCCTCTCTGAGGAGGCTGGCCCCGGATCCCCTGGGGAGGCAGAACTCATTTTTGCCTCCGTGGGTCCAGATGCTGAGGAAGCAGCAGTAACTTCGTGCCCGTCAGATCTCCTCATTACATCAAGACCCTTCCTAATAACTCCAGAGAACGCTGAAACCGCTTTCCTCTGGCTCATTGAATTTAACTCGATGTTAACTTGATATTCTGTGCCTCCTCCCTAGAATTGTTCTCAACATCCTTCAATTTTTACAGCTAAGTCTGGAATATCAAAATGTGCTGGATTCATCCATCAAACGGTGACTGAGCATCTCTTATGAAAAGACAGTAAGAATAGTTTTCAGCTATGTATCTTTAGGTAGGAAGGCGGCTTTCCAAAGGGGTAGAAACTTTCAGTTCAGGAAATGATCTATTTCATCATTGCAGGTTGTAGAAGCAAAATGCAAGGTCCTAAAGTAATAATCATACCAGACGGCGGCCAGCTTCTCATCTGAGTGATGAACCACATGAGAAAATGGGCAAAGACAGTAGAGTGTTGACCGACTTTGAGAGGAAGGACTCAGGATTGCCCTCATGAAGTTTTCCAATGCCGGCTGGGTTGTGTGATGTGCGACTTAGTCCTGTTTGGGGCAAAGATGGATTGTCTGTGGTTCTTAACCTCTCCTTCCCGTTGTTTCTCCTTCTCAGTCAGCGGTAAGCTGGACCGGGCCATCCCAGTAGCTCTCGGCCGCTCTCAGAGCGATCATTAGTTCCTTCTGCCCTCTGGCACAGTGCAGGAATGGCTTCCCCTGCTTCTTCTTCCTCGCTTTGGTGTGAGCCCAAGAGAAAGTAAAAGCAATTTAATTTTAATGTTATCTGGAGTCAGACGTAATTAGGAAGACAAATCTGCTGGAAAAAAAATATGTACTCCGAAGCCAAATATTGTGCTGTTGGCAGTCAGATCAAGCACCAACCTAATGCATTAACTGTGTTCTATGAGGCTTTCACTCACCAAGACAATAGTTATGTTTCAAGAGGGCAAGATGTGACACTCGGTACTTCCAAATTCTCAAGAGTAACCAGCCATGAAAAAAAAAACAAGGTTTATTTGTGTGTGTGAGTTCTCAAAACCATCCTTTGATTTTGCATGGTAGGAAGAGTGTCAAAGTGGGGGCAAGGTTATCAAAGGGCCATCCAGGCTGTTAAAAAAATACAGATTTCCGAGCCCTACCCTGCACTTAGGAAGTTCAAATTTCTGGGGGCAGAACCCAATAGTCTGAATTGATGGCAAACTCCCTGGTTTGAGACTCATCCAAAGTCTGGCAAGCATTAAACAAGCCATCAAACCCCAGAACCGCCCTCACCTGCAGAAGGAGAACATGAGCATTCACTGTGTTTGTCACATGGCGCTGTTGTGCAGATTAAAAGAAAATCATGGGCCCACAGCCCTTTGCCAAGTGAAAATTCCCCTGCAAATATAAGCCTGTGCTGTGTCTGTCAGGGGTGAAATTGAAAACAAACAGCCAACCTTTGGTCTCTCATTTTCTTGAAAACCTGTCAGGTTCCCCTCCCTGCAGGCGCTTAGGCACGGGGGCGTATCAGAGAGTGATGCGTTTATTCTGGGCCCCCTTCTTTAGCTGAGTTTATCATATCAAATGCAGTGGCTTCACAGTGAAGGCAGAGTTAACTATAAGCAAGTTTCTATTTGTGCACTTACAGATTTAAAGGGGACAGGCACAATGTTCTCTTGTTGATCCGGGACACAAACAAAGCTATTAGGTCTAGGGAATGGAGGGGAAAAAAAATCACTTTTCATATTGTGCAACCAACCTTAAATCAGGTCAATCTCTCCTTCGTCGCTGGCTAATATCCAAGTCACAGGGAAAAGCTGATGTTTTTTTCGTTTAGAATGGATTTTTGCAGTGTTTATAAACCGAGACTCCTTGAAATTTTCATTAGGAGGATCACACAGTTCACCTCTTGTCCTGCCCTTTCTCCTTTCTCCTGGAATAGTTGAGTGATTTTGAAAATTCTCACTAGTTTAATTGATTAGTAAGGAGAATTATTCTTGAAAGTCACCTTTGGCAAAGCAGAACTGAGACTGACACGCAGTCAAGAGTCTCCGACCTTGGTTTCTGCAGCACAGGGAACAAGAACATGACCTTCATTATAGCTCTGAACGTGTGAGGGAGGGAAGGACCTGACCATTCATGAACTCCATGCCAGCACTCTGCCAGGCACACAGGACTCGCTGTGTCACTGAATTGTAATGATTTATAATCTGGTGACATAGGTATGATCACTATACTTACAGGCAAGGCAGCCGAGGCTCAATGTGGTTAACTTGATAATAGTTGGTGGAGCCGGGGTTATTCCTGCATAACAATCACCGTAAACCTAATGACTTATAACAATAATTGTCATTATTTCTCACAAGTCTGTAGCTCATGTATGTTGACAGGTCAGTCAGGTGGTTCTGGGTCAGCGTCAGCTACTTCTGGTTGAGCTTGCTCATGCCTCTGCGGTCAGTTTCCCAGTGGGCTGGTTGTGTGTGCATGTGTGCATGTATTGTATGTATGTGTGTGTGTGTCTGGTGGTCACTCATGTGGGTGGCAGTTGGCTGACTGTTGGCTAGGGCACGGGGGTGTGGCAGATTGTATTTTCCAAAGATGGCCACCACAGCACATCCAGTCTCCTGTGTCCTTTTTGCAATGAGACTTTATAGTTTTCTCACTTCTGCCCCTATTCCTTGAGTCTGGGCTGACCTTTGGAACCACTTTGACCAATAGAATATGTCAGAAGGAATGCTGGGCCAATTTCCAGGCTTAGATCTGGAGACACCAGAAGCTTCTGTTTTCTCTCCTTTATGGCTTTGCTCTGGGAACCCACCTCAGTGCTAGGAGGAAGCCAAGCAGCCATGTGGAGAGGCCACATGTAGGTGTCCAGCTGATAGTCCCAGCTGAGGTCCCAGGTGACAGCCAGCATCAACCAGCAGCCATGTGCGTGAGTGAGCCTTAGATGGCTCCTCCCTCCAGAGGTCAAGTCACACCCAGCCTGCGAGCAGCCCAGCCGATGCCTGGGAAGCAGAGAGGAGCTGTCTCTGTCAGCCCCTGCCCAAGGTGCTTATGTGTAAGGGAAATAAATGATAATTGTTGTTTTAAGCCACTGAATTTGAGGTGGTTTGCTGTGCAGAAATGAGTAAGTGGAATAGAGCGATAACGGGTCATGTTTTTCCTATCATTCAGCAGGCGAGACCGGGCTTCTTTGCATGATAGCTAACAGGGTGGAGAGGGAGAGGAAGAAGGAGAGGGACAGGGAGAGAAAGGAAGCACACAAGTTTTCTTGAGGTTTAGGCTTAAAACTGACACACTGTCAAATCTACTGCATGTTGTTGTGCAAAGCAAATCACGACGCCAGCCCAAGTCAAGGGAGGGGAAAACAGATTGCCTTTTGATGGGAGGAGCGGGAGAGTTGAGTTGAAAGGTGCAAATACAAAAGGAGGAATGAAGGCTTGAGGCCATTTTTGCAATCTGCTGCGTTATGCAACCTCCTCAAGTTTGCGGACAATTCAGGTCAGTGAGAAAGGTGGTGACACTTTCAAAACCTGAGAATGTGTAATGATTATGATTCATGTAACAATATAGAGAGAGTAAGGCCTGATTTCTGGCAAGCTTGGCCATATAGAATATCACGTGCATGAAAAAAAGCCAAGAAAACAGCTACCACAAAGCCCATATTTGTGACTGATGGCGAGGCATGCAACTCCCCACAGGCCCCCGTGCAGTGCAGGGGCGGAACTCGGAAGGAGCGGGAACACCCCGCTCCTTTATGCTGCAGGACACACAGGGCAGGTGTCAAACCGGATTTACATGCATCCATTGATTTACTGGAGAAACAAGTGGAGTGCATGTCAAGAGGTTGGAGAGACGGTCTTTGGACTATTGTCAAGGCTCCTGCAGGGCCTGAGGTCATGACACCCACCTCCGAAGATGGGTTATACTGGGGAGCACAGGAAACCAGGTTCACTCTGGGACAAACAACGTATTTGGGTCAGTTTTGGAGTAAGTTTAGTGGCTCCTGGCAGAGGCCTGATCTGTAGAAAGGTTCCAATCAGTCACCAACTCGCTGCGCTGGGGGACGCCAGGAGTGGCCTCTGGACCGTGGTGAAGAAGGCATGAGGCCTCTTTGACTTCTTCGGATGAACTCAATGAAACAGACCCACTTCAGTTCGGTGCGCCTCAAATCAACAAAGAGCTACCCACCACCTTCTGTGCTCCAGGCACTCTGGTGGGTGCTGAACACACGGAGCTAACATAGGATCTGGGCCTTGTTTCCACGGTGTTCACAGTCTCACTACATCAGGGAACAGATTCTTATCATTCAGGGTGCTAAGCACTATGATTCTGTCAGAGAGGGCGTGAGCAGGAAGCATGGAGAGGAACATTGAATTTAACCTGGGTCTGGGGGCGCTTCCTGGAAGCCTCCAGGACGAGAAGGGCTTGCCTAGGAGAAGAGGGGAAATGTGCCACTAGGGAGGGGGAACAGCATATGCAAAGACCCAGAAACACGAGGCCAGCTAGGCCAGAGTCTGAACACATGTGAGAGAAGGGTGAGAAATGAACTTGTAGAGGGAGCTGGAAGTGACATGGTTGCATTTGTTTTTAGGAATCGGGGCTGTGGAAAAGGGACTCGAGGGAGAAGACAGACAGGGGAGCTTGGAGAGGTAGTTATCGGAATCCAGGCCAGCAGTGATGAGGGCCCACCTCAGAGAGTAGTTATAGGACTGGAGAAGAGGGCATTTTAATGAAATTCTGTCACTGGACGTGGATTAACTGGGTGCAGCAGTGAGGAGTTCAGGGTGATGCTTAGATTTTGAACAATGGGTGGCTGGTGCAGCCATTGTCTGACACGGGGATCATGGGAGGATGGGCAGGCCTCGTTGGAGGGTCCAGGAGACATGTAGCCTGACAAAGTGTGCCCTAAAGCCTTCGAGAGAGTTTTCCAGCTGGTTCCAACTCCTATCTCTTCCCCTGTCCTTGCCTGCCTCTATCCTTGGCTCTCCAATCCCCTACAAAAACCAAACCTCCAGAGCAGAACAGTGGAAAATGCATTTGAAAGAGTCTCTCTGGTCACGTGGAGTACTGTGCATGTCTACCAGCCCCTAGGTGCTGCCGTACCCTCCCTTCAAAGTCCTGCATGTGTATAGCACATTGCCTCGCACGTTCCATAAGTGACTCTTTATACATACGTTGTCAAACATTAGGATGAACCCACTCCAAGCTTACTTTTATGCACTTCCTGGGCAGTGGAGACAGGGGACCGAGATGTTTCCTGGGACTCAGGACTGTCAGTGCTAAACCCAGGACCGTCCCAGGACAAGCAGCGTGGTTGGTCACCCTAGCTCCAGGAGGGCAGGTCACACTCACTCCACCATCATCGTGGAAGGCAAAGCACTGTTCGGTTAAGGGCTGGGGCTGGAGTCAGACTGCCTGGGCTCAAAACCAGTGCCCACCATGTACTGTGAGACCCCGGGGTAGACAGAGCTTGGGTCTCAGATCTGTCACCTGTAAAATGAGGAAGTAATTGTACCCACTTCATAGGGCTGTTGTGGAGATTAAATGACGCACCGAATGTTAAGACCCTGACACATGAAAGTAACTGACAGCTGGTCCCATGGGCCCTCTTTCCTGAGTCTTGACCCCCTGGGACCCCACGAGACCCCTGGTGCCAGCTCTCCCATCTCGTGGCTGCACAGCAGCTTCTTGTGGGATGTTTTCTGTCTGCTTGGAGGGCTTTTCACAAGACTGAGAGCTCTGTGGGGTGTGGGGAGAGCCAGGGCCGCCCCAGGGTTAGCCTCCTCCCAGAGACAGAGCCCATGTTTTGAGCACGGATTTGATAAATGTCATGACCTGAGAAGGGGGAACTTGAGGTATCAGCTGGGTGAGGACCCCATCTCTATTAGTTCCCCTCATAAAAGAGGGTGTGTGTGGGGAGACAAAGGTGGGGAGGGGGAGTTCCTAAGTGGCGAGTGCCGGCTGGTTTGTCCGTCCTCTGGAAGGCAGCATGCAGGGCTTGCTGTCCCTAAATTGCCTGATTTCCCTTCTCATCTCCAGCAGGCGTGCTGCCGACCTCCTTCCCCAGTTTTCTCCTATTTCTGGCCCGGTCCTGTTCTGTGCCTGACTTTCCTTCCCTTGGCTTTGAAAAGTGAGGACCCTGCTTTGCAGGATAACAAATAGAACTGTCAAACACATCAGTGCCGCCGCCTGCAAAGATAAATGGGGCGGCACGTGGAGCAACCTCTGTGGATCCTGGAGACCCAGCAGGAACTGACATTGTGACAGATGGGGGACAAGTGGCGCTGACACAATCGGGGCACATGAATGTCAAGGGGGCAGGGTGGTGTCCGCTGCTCTGTGGGCTCCCCCTCCCTCTCTGCCACATACACACTGTGTTGCTGGGGATCATAAAGAGATAGCAGGCAGGTCACTGCTCCTCGCCAGGCCTTGGGAATCTTCCTGCCAGTCACCCAGGGCAGGGAAATAGGCTGTGTGCAGAGCATCCTGCTGCCTCTGGGGTGACAGCTGAGCTACCTTGCAAAGAAAGCCAGTCCTGGGCAAAGGCCAGGGCACAGCTTGCCTTCAAGCCCCCACATCGTCTTGCCCCGGGCCTGCCCTGCCTGTTTGCAAATTCTCACGTGTCCTTCCACACACCCAGCAGGCTCACCTCGTCTCTGACTCTCAGCCGGGAGCCCCTCCAGGCCTTGCCAGTCAGCCCATGCATGGACCGGTCCACTCCTTCCCCTTACAGCAAAAGTCCCGTGTCATCAGGAATTGGTAGGATGCCCTGCTTCCCAACCGCCCTCCTTGCTGAATGGGGCACGCATGCGCACTCTCCCGGGGGCCGGGATGGTCTGGGCTGGGCATTCTGGAGCCTCTCACGGAGGATGGCTGACAAGATCATAAACTCCACTCCAAAGAGATCCAAATGCTCGGTAGCATTTGGAGACATCAGCTCGGGGTGCTATCCGTGCACTTGCAATTTCCTTTCTCATTCTGCCTCAGGAGAAGCTTTCCTTTTTACTCACAGGGTCTGCTCAGCGCTGGGGTCTCCTCTGGGTCTCTGCCTTCAGTATCCATTGCTGCTGGGTCTCCTGGGGCCCAAACTATCAATTCTGCTCACAGAACAGGGAGTGAGGATCCACTTTCTATAAAGCGATGTGCTGACAGCTGTGAGTGGGGGGAGGCAGAGACGTGGCTACCAAGATAAAAAGCCATGACCTGTCACATTTGGGGACTCGCAAGCCAATCGAGAGTGCCCTGTGTATGTCACTTTAACATGAGGCCAGTCATGAAAGGAATTAAAGGGTCAGAGTGAGAACCGGAGGAGGAAGACTAATCCTGGCTGGAGAGGAACAAGGACATTCTCAGGGAAGAGATGGGATTTGCCAGAGCCTTAAAGGATGAAGAGGCTCTGGATGGGCTGAAATGGTGGGGAAAGGAAGACTCTATGTAACTATGCAGAACAGCGATTTTCAACCTTTTTCCTCTTATGGCATGCATAAGCTAATTACTAAAATTCTGCAGCACATCAAAAAATATATTTTTTTGCCTATCTGACAGAAAAATAGGTATAATTTTGATTCATTCACATCAAATGGCCATTGTTATGTTGGCTGTTGTCATTTTTTAATTTGACAATCTAAAGGAAAAGGGGTCAGTCCCCCTGACTAAATTGTCAGGTATTGCATGTTTTAAAAATTCTTGTGGCACCCCGATTGGAAATTGCTGATGTACATGGCAGAGTATGAATTCAGACAGTTGGTGGGGGTATAGTGTCATGGGGTCTGGACTTGGTTGGATATGACTGATGCCCCTGAGGGGTGTGTGTGTGTGTGTGTGTGAGAGAGAGAGAGAGAGAGAGAGAGAGAGAGAGAGAGAGGGAGAGAGAGGGAGAGAGGGATAGAGAAGGAATATTTGGTTGAGAGAGAAGATTGGACCCAGCCTTAGGAGTTGGAATTTTCTGTATTCAGCTTCGGATTGGGGGAACACATGCTTCTTTTCGCTTTGTGTTCCGTCTCTCAATGCAGAGTTCCCAGTGGAACTGGATGCTGCCCTTAGTGATGAGTGAGGAACTAATCATCAAACAGTTCTCTGGGATACCTCAAGAAAATTGGGGGAAAGGAGGGAGGGAGGCACTGGTGCAGAATGTCTTCAAGTAGAGTGAATGAGTTCATTTCAGTTCCAGTTTTTCTGTCTTAAGAAGGGATAACATATAATACCTGGCCTAACATGGGGATAATAATCCTTCTTCCATAGGGCTCTTGTGAGGCCCATGAGAGAAGTATATGAAGTGTTTAGCACAGTACATCCCAATAGCTGGTGGCTGTTATCGTGATTATCCCCCTGCCTCCTGGTCCGTTTTAGCAGGCAGGAGCTCCCAGACACGGTCAATGGGCCGCTATATGGGAGGAGCACGTGGTTTGTCCACGGGAAAGATGCTGCTGAGTGATGCTCCAAGTCTAGATGATGAGGAGACTTAGCAAGATCAATACCACTTTTGAAGAAGATTATATGCTGTACTAGGCAGCAAATAGACCATTAAAACTGGATTTGGAAAGCATTTATGGAGTCTATTAGAGATGGTTAAACATACCAACACAGAAACATAAATAGTGGGTTACACATACGCAGCCTGCCAGCACTCTTTCTCTTGGTGTCTCTCTCTCCCTTCCTCCATCTCCTTCCCCATTTTCAGGTTCAGGTAAGTAGGACTGATCAAATAACTCTTCTAGGCATTCAGAGTGCGTAAAATTTCAGGCGCTGAGTAGGAAGTGATGTGTCAATTTCCAGTGGGTAGTGGATGAGTTCTCCCTGATTAATAAGCTGATAAAGTTTTCCAGGAATAACTTAAACCTTTTGGTTAGCTTTTTTAAGGTTGCTAGTGAGCCATTTTGTGCACTAGGGCGACAGTTTCATGTTCTCTGGTGGCTTGAAATAATTAGGTTATTTTATAGAATGAATAAATGAGAAGTTAACTCAATGGCATGGATCAGTATAGTAGCTGGATTTATTTCTTGTAAAGGTGAGTGTTCTAGAGTCTTAACCTTACAAATAATTGTTTTGACTCCTTCCCCTTTCTCATTAATAATATGTTTTGGGTCATTTCATGAGGGAGGCTGCCTGGTAGAGTGGGAAAAGCATATGGACTTTGGGATCAGTCAAACCTTGAATCAATTTTCACTGGGCGTGTGACCTTCACCAACCACTTAACATGCTAGACCCCAATTCCTAATCAGTAAAGGGGTGGTTATGATACTTACTGCTTTGAGAGGCATATGAATTAAGTCTGTTATTGAAAGCATTTAATGCAGCTCCTAACCCATACTGGAAACACAAGCTCACATTAGATTCCTTTTAGTCTCCCTCCCCACCTCATTATGTTAAAATGATTAATGTTTACACCAAGGATAAACAGTCAGCACATAAATTAATTATGGTTTTACTCCTTTGTTAGGTCCAAAAGAACCTCGGTCTTGATAAAGTGCTTGTAATGAACTTGTTTACTGAGCCTGTGCACTTGGGGGAAGTGAAAGGTGCTTGAGACCCAATTACTCTGTAGAAATCCGTATTAGCATTTTTCTTCATGGCCACGAATGACCTGATTGAAGGCAAAACCTCTATCTTCAAACCAGCCATTGGTCACCTGAATGTAACGTTTAAGCAGAATCTTGACTGGGGAGTTGGCTTTGCATCATCTCCTGCTGTGGGTTACATACTGGGGACATTCTGCAGCCCGTAGAGAAAGTACGAAAATGCAAAAAATTCACTAAGCAAACGGCATTTGGAGTTGGGAAGACAATCAGTGCTTTGTGTACTTGGTGACGGAAACAGATCTTGCTTTTCCTAAGGGTGCTGGTTTTGAATTCCACCAGGCGACCCAGCCACAACGGGTCCAGATGAGTGCGGCGGGGAGGGGTGGGCATCTGTGCTCTGAGTTCCCGCTAGAATGTTGCAGCCTTGGAACACTTATTTCGATTTACTCCAAGCCTCAATTCTGTATATCACTGATCCACTGAATTGAGCAAATTGAAAGCGATCACATTTAGAAACTATTGGTGGGAGGTCGCGCTTCCTCCTCTTTAATAACATCTTGAGAGCTAACAGGGTTCACTGATCTTCCTTAAATCCATCCTACCCCCCCCCCACGCAGATGAACTCAGTTGGAGGTCAGGTTTATTGACGTTTCAATGAGTATATTTGGCTCACTGTAGCGTCTATCCAAATGAACACTGCTTTGGTGCATTGAAACATCATGATTTACTCTGCACCCAGGTGAGAGAGGGGAGCCTGTGGCATTCAGGCAAGAATGAGGGTGTAGGGAGCACATGTCTCTCAGCCAGGAATAGCTGCAAACTGACTTAATTTCTTGAATAAATCACAGAAGGCTATTCTGATGTTGGGATGCTGGGAACTTCAAGGAAGTTCTCTTGAGGTTGGGAAAGCAAAACACTAGACAGGAAGAATGCCCAGGTGAGACTACTGACAAGTGTCCCCTACAACTTCATGCTCCCCCTTAGGGGGAAAAAGACATCAGCCATCGGGCTTTGGTGGCTGAGCCTCAAATTTCTGAGGTACAATCATAGAAAGCAAAGTTTATTCTCTTCGGTCCCAGTGATTGCTCACGACAGAACTCCTTCAGCCACTGCAGCCACGGTCCTGCAGCCACTGTCTCATTTTTCTGACAGTCTTCTTACCCAAACGTTTGAGAAGAGCTGTCTGTACATACTGTTCCACGTCTCCACTTCCCGATCTCTCTTCAGCCTACTCAGGTCAAGCCTCCGACCAAACCACACTTGAACTCAATGTTGTCAAGATGACCAATGACCTCTGTGTTACCAAGTCTGGAGGCTGCTCTCTGGCCCCGTCTCATTTGAACTCTCAGCATCTTGGGGGCATGTTGACTATTTTCTCCTTGAAACACTCACTTTCTTGGTTCCCATGAAAATTCTTTTCTTCCTGCCTCTTCTCTGACCTCACTAGCCTCCTTGGTGGGCTCTTTCTCTTCCACCCACCCTGTAAATATTGATATTCTTCATTTATGGAGCTTGGACTGACTGGGCTTCTCTTCTTTGTCTCTCCAAAGTGTCTTCCTAGCTGATCTATTCAAGTTCTAGGTATTTGAATGCACCTTTAACCTGATGCCACCAATATTCCTGTCTCCTACCTTAACCTCTCCTCTGAGTTCTAGACTTATAAATGCAGTCATCTACTCGAAGTTACCACTTGCAGACATCTCAAACTGGGTAAGTCCAGAAAGGTACCCTTGGTACCTGTTCCCCAGGTCCTCAACATCACATCCATCAACAAGTCCTGTCAACTCAAATTCTACAATATGCTTTGCTGTGTCCATTGCTGTTCTTAGTCACGGGCTACCTCCTATTCTATCTGGACTAGTACAGCTGCCTCCTAATTGGCCCTTCTTCTTCCAGTGCTTCTACTTCCAGTCTTACCCTATATTACAGTCCATTCTGCACACAGCAACTTCCCTGCTCAAAACCCTCCACATGTTCACACCGCCTCTGGAATAAAACCCAAGGTCCTGCCATGTCTACCAGACCTTGCTTGATGTGGCCCTACCTCTCCAATCTTTTCTTGTTAGATCGTTCTTCCTCTTCACCGTGCTCCAGTCAGGCTGGTTGGTCTTCGTTCAGTCCCTGGGACACACCCTACTCCCTAACACATCAAGAGTTTGCCGTTGTCCAGAATGAACATTTACATCTCTAACGTAATGGCATTTATTACAGGCCCGGCCAGTTCTCCGTGCTTTCCACGGTTAGCACGTGAAATTCCCACAGCACCCACGTGAAATAGGGGCTGTTATTCTTCTGCCTAACGAAGGAGGACACTGGCTCACTTTACTCAGCTGAGTGTTCTTTCCCCTTTTTACATGGCAGCTCCCTCTTGTGTCTTGGGTCTTAGTTTAAATATTACTCTTCAAGGACGCTTTCCTTGAGTCCCCTATGTAAAGTGCTGACTCATTCTGCCCCTTTTTGGCTTTTACAGCATGAATCCTCACATGCAGTGTCTTTGTTTACTTGCGTTCTTGTCTGTATGGACTAGGACTAGGTCTTTCTCGCTCACAGCTGTATCCCCACGGCTCAGAGCAGCACCTGACTCAATTCTTTGTTGAAGGAAGGAAGGAAGGAAGGAAGGAAGGAAGGAAGGAAGGAAGGAAGGGAGGGAGGGAGGGAGGGAGGGAGGGAGGGAGGAAGGACCACCTTCTGTGGAACTTAGTCAGTGAACTAGGGAGAGGGAAGGGGAGAGGTGGGGAGGGTGCGTGGTGTGGAAACACTACACGAATCACAGACTGGTATCCTGGTCCACACGATTTGTTCCATCCCATGCTACCGGGTCCGGCACAAGTAATGCCCCTTTTTAATTACAAAATCATTTATGACAAAATCATAAGCATGTCATTCTGCAACATAACAATATCACACTCAAGCACACCATAGGACATTTTAGGTGAAATGCTCAAATGAAAACTATAAATGATTACACGCATATTATTACCTGACCAACCACACTCAAGCAGGCCTTACTTCTGCCGGAACCTGTGTTCTCCCTGAAACAACAGTAAAACACAAAAACAAATAGAAAAGAATCCTAAAGAACTCAACGAGAAGACTGGCTGTTCATGCGTGTCCACTTCTCCGACCACAGACTCAGCCCTAAAGTTACACGTGTCTATCAGGCCCCCATTCGGTGGGAGAAACGGCACAGACAAACGTGTGGCCACAGGGTTGGGAGAAAGGACTGTCAGCCTGTCTGGGGCAGAGGGACTGCGTGTGAGTGCAGTGACGGACGGCTTCAGGACGTTAGGGTGTGGCCCTGGATGCCACCTACAGAGGGTGGCTGTGAATCATTAAAGGCGAAAAAGTCATCGAACATCTTTTCCCAAGTCATCTGGAGATTGCCGAGAATCGTGAAACCTTCAGTATAACAGATACTCAGTTTGTGGTGTAAAGTCCTCGCCGTTGCGCCCTCAGCATGCCTTGAGAGAAATGTATTTTCTTTCTGCCACTTACCGTCCCTTCTAGGAGGGCCCGCAGTTTCAGTGCCAGTAAAGCTGTGTTAGAGTTAGCGTATTATTATCTTGTAGATAATTGTGTTCCTGCCTTTGCTAGGGTTAGAAGAAATCTGAACATCAAACTTAAATGACTTGAAGAATTATATAGGTCTTTTCATCTTGCTACTATCTGTCTACTATCACTCCCCAGTTTTATATTCTTCTTAGATGTTGATTATCTCTTTATTTGAATGTTGTTATTTTTGTGTTTTATTATTCTGCATTTTAGTAATTCCTCACAGATCCTTTTTGGTACACAGAGGTTATCTTTTGGTCAATATATACACAAAAGAAAGGTTTCATAGGCTTAAAAATGTTTTGGAGGTGTATTCTTGTCTTTGTTAGTACAAAGGTGTCAGTATTTATTTGACATGAGATTGGCATATGAGTAATCGACTGTATCTTTTCCTTTAAGCCAGTTTCCTTGTGGGCCATTGGTTCTCGAGAGGATAAAACAGGGTTAATGGAGGGGAAACACTGATGTCTCAATGACCCTGCCTGAAATTTCATGGGGTCTCATGTAAAGAGTATCACAAGTTCCAGGTGAGTGCTGTCCAACCTTAAAAAGTACTTAAGTGTTTATGGAGGGAGGCCAGGTCCCAGCTGACTCTCTGCATCCCGATGGGCGCCTGCTCAGGGGCGGGACAGGTCTACAGATTAGCGTTTCCCTTTTCTTTACACCTTTCCAATTTCCTTGCTTTTTTTCATATCTTAACATTCATTTTCATAACTTAAAAAGAAATCAAGGTATATCAAGAGTAGTAGTTTTCTTAGAGTGGTCCAGGGATCCTTGGGAGACCCTGAAGACCTCTCAGGGGGTCCATGAGATCAAAACTACATCCAAAATAATACTAAGGCATCATCTGCTTGTCCACTTCCATGTTCCCATGGTGCACAGTGGGGCTTTCCAGGGGCCACGTGACGTGCTGTTGCAAGAGACTGAACGCGGAAGCAGCAATCAGAATCTAGTGCTTTTTCTTTAAGCTAGGCATTAGAGATACTTGAAAAAATGTAGAGCAATGTCGTTCTTTTCACCGAAATTCCTTTTATTTGAAAAATAGATTTTAATAGTGTTATTTATGTTGTCATGTGGTAGGTTTGCTACAGTTATTTTTTAAATGAATGACTAAATAAATATTTTACACATTCCTTCTTTTTCATTTTGGAAATGGTAACCATTATTATTGGTTACTAACCAGTACTAATAGTTCTATGGAAAAGAAAAATGAGACTGGATTAGACAAAAGCCCCTTGGGGTCTTCAATAATTTTTTTAAAAATGTAAGGAGATCCAGGGGCCTGAAAGTTTGACAATCACTTCAAAACTGCTAGCATACCAGTAGCAATTTCTCCTTTGTGAAGGGGAGGGTGACTGAAGAATTGAAGAAACAATATGCCCATGACATTGGTGAGAAGGTTAGAGGGCGGAGGGCTCACCACAGACTAGGGCTCTCAGGGCAGAGGCTGAGGCCTCCCCAGACGGCACTGTCTCCCTGGTGACCAGCACTGTGTCTAGACTCGGGAGCAGCTCCGTACCACTCGGATATTGACTGAGCTGCCGAATGAATGGTGAAACGCTAGTAAAAAGTGCATTTGACGTGGTATGCAAGGTCTCATTAGGGCCAGTCCTGCCATCAGCCATCAAGGCGAGCTTTCATTCATTCAGTTTTCAATTCATCCATTTGTTCATGGGTATTTATTGAGTTCCTATCATGTGCCGGCTGCTATGTGGAAGGCACATTGCATCTCCAATTTTCTCATGCTAAGAAGGAAGCTCAAATGATGTGTGAAAACCCTTCTAGCAATGTCTTCCTCTGGATAATACAAGAACTCTCTTTTTGTCTCTCTTGGATAAGCTAACAGGAGAAGGAAGATAGCTTTCCTCGGGCAAAAAGCATTGTCTTCTGCAAGTGCAGCTGCAGAAACTTAAGTGGCAGCTGCTTGACTGCCTTGGTGTTTTCCAGATAGAAATGGTCAAGTCTGCAAACGAAAAAAAACTGAAAACATGAAATCGCCTCGCTCCATTTTATTTCCTCATTTTATTCAGTGTTAGACTCTGACGAATAATATTGAGTTGGGAAATTTGGAAACCCTACCAGGGTCTCTCCCCCCTAGTAGAACGACACCATTCAAGCATCTTTCATGTGAAGAATCTGAGTGATTTTGTGCAGTGAATGCCAGTTGGGAAACTGTGTCATTACTCTAAGTGGGTCATGGCTTTGGGGACAATGAATGCTCCTTTTCCTTCGGTCATTTGCCCACAACTTATTCTGGTGAGCAAAATCTTAAATGTCACAGCTCCATATGCCTGTTTCTTGCAGCCTTGTGTGGATGGGTTTCCACCTGTATTTGTCAGTTTTTATTTGGTTATATTGCAGGAACAAGCCACCTCTACATTTTAGTGGCTTACAACCAAAGTTTATAGATTGATTGTATTTCATATCGACTATGGGTTGGAATGAATGGCTCCTGCTCCAAATCTCTTCTTCCTTTAAGCATCTAGGTTAAGCAGCTACCATTTGGGATTACTATCCTTATGGAAGATGAAAATGAGACATGCCTGGATCACACGATAGTTCTTATGTAGAATGCGGCACGTGTGTGCCACTTCCGGTTCCCGTTCAGCTGGCCAAAGCGAGTCTCATGCAGCCCGTGGTCCATGGGGGCAGGACATTCGCTCCCTCCCAGGGAGTTTCTGCCAATCACTTGGCCATGAGCAGGGGTGTGCATTTCTTTGCTGAAAGGGAGACCGAATAGCTGAGAAAAAGAATATAATGGAGCACACCATATTTTCACGGCGAGATATAGAAATGAATTGCTTCTCCATCTAGTTCACTTTAGTTGCTGATACCTAAAATAGAACGAGGATCTTCCTGGAGTTCAAAATACACTAGAGCACAGTCCTGGGGCATTTCCCAGCATCTGAGTTGAGCCTTGGTCTTCTGCAGTGAACTTGGAAAACATGAAAGAACTCAGCCCTTCCCCAAACAGAAACAGATGGAACACGTCCTCACTGAGAAGAGTGTTCTCGGCAACCCCAGCAGTCCATGAAGGAGAGAGAAAGTAACTCCGAGGTCTACCTAGTGGTATGTGCTGTTCTCCTTCATCTCTGGGCCTTCCCTATGGAAACCTCGCCTGCTGATGAATCTCAGTCTCCATGGAGCTGAAAGTTGCAGTTGAGGCAATGCCCTGTCCTTGAACTCTACAAATGATGGCTAAAGGGACTGCCTAGAAATGCAAAATGTGCTCACGATCCCCCTCCCCACAAATTCTTCGAACTCTCTGCTTGAGCTTCAGTTCAGAACATTGTACCTGCGCTGTTACCAGAGCCTCCCGGTCACTTTCTCTGCCTGCATATTCATGCTTTGATAATCTGCTCTCCACTTACGCGATCTTTCTAAGTAAGTGTAATGTACTTTCTAAAGTATAAACCAAGCCATGTGACCACCCTGCAAATATTATTCCCCAGTGCCTACCTTTTTGAGCCACAATTTACTTAAATATGTTTTTTAAATTTTTTATTGTTGTTCAAGTACAGTTGTCTCCATTTTAAGCTGAAATCTAATTACCTGAAAAGTGGGATAATAATTCTACTTTGGAGGGACGGTGTGAAGGTAAGGGAGATAATATATGTAAAGTGCCTAATACAGTTTCTTAATAAATGGCAGCCAATGATTAGTATTATGATAAAATGCTGATTCCTTTTGCTAGGCCTGCTAGGGCTCCGGAGCTACCTGCTAACAACCTCAGCAGCTCTATTTGGCCCCAGCCCCACCCCACCACACCTTCCTGCACCCTGGGCTTTAGCTTTGTCAAACTACGTCCAGTTCCCTCGTCAATCATCCTGTCTTCAGCTCGATGCCACCACCCAGGTGACACCTCTGGAGTGGCTTTTGTTCACTCAGCGCACTTGGGTCCCGCTGTTTAGAATGAAGATGCACTTCAAAAGTCATTCACAGTCTGACATTGACCCTCCAGCTCTGACCCTCCAGGAGAATGAACCGCTTCTGCTAATGGCCCCCTGGCTCATAACACTTCTAACATTGTGTCACCCTCTTTTGTTTCCAGGTTTGTCTTTCTGCAGGACCGTGAGTCCTCTGAGGGCGGAGACTTTGTCTTAATTCTCCCAGGGGCATCAAACCCACGGCCTGTGGGCCAAAGCAGCCCAGGATGGCTGTGATTTCAATCCAACACAAAATCGTAAATTTAACATGAGATTTTTTTGTGTGTGTGTGATTAGGTGTCACAGTGTATTTAATGTGTGGCCCAAGACCACTCTTGGTCTTCCAGTGTGGCCCAGAGATGCCAAAATGTTGGACACCCCTGGATAGACCGCATGGCTGGGAATGCAGTAGGTGCCCAGCAAATGCTTTTTGAATGAATAAATGTGCCAAATGGGGAAAAGAAATGACAGACTGCAGAAGGGTTTGAATAAAGGGTAGATGATGATCAAGCGAAGGCCACATTCAGATTCTAGGATCTGAAGCTTGGCATGAGTAAACAGACAGTAGTAGTTCCATGTTCTGTACTTTGCGGGGATGAACACAGCTTTAGGGGAGAGCAACTTTAGTGTGTGTATCATTAGGAAATATATTTATCATGAAAAAAATCCCAGCTTAAAAAGACCTACAGATGGACTTTTTCTTGATGTAGTAAGGAGGTCTTAATACATGTGTTACTTCGTGCCCTAACTCCTGAAATGTCACACTGCTCCTGGGGTTAGCTAGTTGCTTTAAGCCGAGTAGGCGTGCAAGGGTGAGACTGAATGAGTAATTCTGTTTGCCTGCTGCACATGCCATTGTTTAGCTAGAAAAATTAAATTCCTATTCAAGCCTCTCAGCGTGTTTAATAAATGCTTCAGGTGCACAGAACTGTGTGCGAGGCAGGGCCAAGCCCAGCCATTCCTGGGGAGCAATGTATTTATTAACAGCACTGAGTAATGCAGGCCTTGAACGTGGGATGCTGGTGGGGAGATAGGTGAACCTGGCCAACAAGGATGAGTAAGACCTTCCTGCCGCACAGGCCAAAGAGGGGTTCAAATGCCGGCTCTGCTCTTTTGACTGTTACCTTGGAAGTGTTAGTTGTTACTCTTTGCATCCTGGTCTTCTCGGCAGCTGCCATGCGTGGAGACCCCTTTATGTCCCACGCAATGTAGTTCGTGGGCTTCATGCTTCTTGTTTTTCATTTTTTTATCGCATTAAAATATATGTAACATGAAGTTTGCCCTTTTGAACAATTTTTAAGTGTATAAGTCAGAGTCAGTAGCTTTAAGCACACGTACAATGCACCTGCTTCACTCTTAGCTCAGCCCTAGGAGGTGCGGTCATTATTCTCGTCCTCACCCAGAGAAGGAAGCAGACTCTGAGAAGTTAAGTGATAATGGTTCGTATAAGATTCTTGGTAGCTCTCTGGTGCTAAATACGAGGCAGTATTTCTTCTCACTTTCCTTTCAGGCCACAGGCCAAAAGATCCTGTTTAAACCCCAAGAAAGGGAAGAAATCAGAAGTTCTAGATGCGTTAATTTTCCTGGTGCATTAGCGGAGAGACCTGCATTGCCAGTGGAGGGAGTGAGGAGAGGCTGCACCTTAAGGCTCCTGCCCGCACTGTACCTGGTTGATGGGTGTCCAGGCCCAGCCTCAGCGCTCATCTCCCTGCACGGAGGGCTCCCGCCCCCCACCCACAGCCTGGGGTGGGGTGGGGGGAGGAAATGAGTTAAGCCTGTCTTCAGACACGTTTGTATTGATTCTGTCAGTTTCTCGTTGCCTGCTGACAGAAGATAGATGGCTCATAACGCAGCCGGGCACAGCACATTACGCCCCATCTTGGGACTCCTAAATCATTTCGAAATTTTAAATTCCCTAATCAATATTTTATGGTGAGCGCAAGCCTGTGATGAGGCCTGTTTCTCTCCAGGGCATGTGCTCACACCCTGGGACCTGGTGGACGTGAGTGGCCACAGGGGTCAGCCTCATCTGGGGAGGACTGCAGGCTGTGTTCTCCGGAGGGCTGTCATTTAATGCCGGCGAGGACCAGAAGGGCCCCTGGGAGTCACATGGTCCCGGTCTGTGCCTTAAAGGGGAAGAAACGTGAGGCTCCAGAGAAAATGCTGTTGGCCTTGGTCACTCACAGCAAAACTAAGACCAGAACCCATTTCTTCTGACTTCCTGCCCGAAGCTCTTTCCATGAAACCATGCCGAGTAGAGACCTGGCACATAGTAGAT